>CM046877.1:422087489-422280317 GCA_025667525.1 Glebionis coronaria | reverse complement strand
TATATATATATATATATATATATATATATATATATATATATATATATATATATATATATATATATATATATATATATATATATATATATATATATATATATATATATATATATATATATATATATATATATATATATATATATATATATATATATATATATATATATATATATATATATATATATATATATATATATATATATATATATATATATATATATATATATATATATATATATATATATATATATATATATATATATATATATATATATATATATATATATATATATATATATATATATATATATATATATATATATATATATATATATATATATATATATATATATATATATATACATATATATATATATATATATATATATATATATATATATATATATATATATATATATATATATATATATATATATATATATATATATATATATATGTATATATATATATATATATATATATATATAGTATATATATATATATATATATATACATATATATATATATATATATATATATATATATATATATATATATATATATATATATATATATGTATATATATGTATATATATATATATATATATATATATATATATATATATATATATATATATATATATATATATATATATATATATATATATATATATATATATATATATATATATATATATATATATATATATATATATATATATATATATATATATGTATATATATATATATATATATATATATATATATATATATATATATATATATATATATATATATATATATATATATATATATATATATATATATATATATATATATATATATATATATATATATATATATATATATATATATATATATATATATATATATATATATATATTAGCGTCGTAACCCGCCCAACGGGGCGGGTCGTTTCTTTTTCTTGTTCCAGAGGATTTATGGTTGGTGCGTTTATAGCTTTTTGAATTTGTAGTTTGTTTTAGTCATATTTTACGCTCAGTAACGTTATTTGTTGTCAATGGGCGGGGTTGTCTTTTTTTTATCTAAACGAACCGTTAACGATGAACCTGTGACTTGGTGACTTGATAGGGTGGGTTCGAGTCGTAAACCTTATTTGAAATAACATTTGTTGATCTATTATATATTTTTCTAGTGGGGGAGATTGTCGTTTGTGTTAAAAGAAACTTTTTTTGTTATAAGAAAACTAACCTTTCATATTGTTTGGCTTTGACTCACTCAACGGACATGATTTGACCCATGTTAACCCAAATCTATTAAAAATAATAATAGGACCAACATAGTCACTCTAGAACCAGGATGACTTACTTTTGAAGGATACTCAAAAACAAAATCACGAATGAATGATATAGGGTTTATGATGTATATCATATGATCAATTCATATATGATTTTGGAAAATTATACATCATTTGTGATACGAATCATATATGATTTGCTCAAAAAAATATGTGGAAAGTTTATACATGTTTCCCTTGATAGAAAGATGTTTTATACTTTTTCGTGATGGTATGTTTCGTTTTGCGTAACGATTAACGATTTTTAAAATACTTAATTTTTTAAAAAGTGGTTTTTTTGTTAGATGAAAAAAGTGGGTAGTAGTGATTGGTTGATTAAGTATATGCTAAAAGAATGATCTACCTTGAATGTTTGCCTAATCATGTATGACGTGAGAGTTACCAAAACATGAAACTCAAGTTGAAAAAAAGTATATTTTAAAAATAATAAATATTTTTATTCTAATAAAAGTGATGTTTATTAAAAATATAAAACATAATAATAATAACAAAAAAATGATAATAATTAGAGATGAGCACGGTACCGATCCTATACCAAATTAGTGGTAATGATTTTTTCCGAACATAAATTAGTTGTATCAATAGCGTACCGAATGGGATTCAGTTAACGGAACTTGTACGGGTACCGAGAAATTGAGTTTTTTCTATTTTTTTGAGAATTTCTCGATTTGGTACCGTTCCTTTACCAAGTTAGTAGTACCAAATTTTTTCACCTTATTTTGTAGTTCTGATACCGTATCGAATGGGGTTCGGGTACTTGGAATCGGTACCAGTTCGGTTCTGGGATTTAGATCGAAATACTCATCCTAATAATAATAGTAATAATAATAATAATAATGTAAAAAAATTAATAATAATAGGATTGATTTTGCAATTGCTAAAGGAGTGGGCGCCCAGATATTATCTCGGCTTCCCACTAATTTCTTGTAAATCCTATTATTCTAATAAAGTGATAAATTATAACAAATAATAATAATAATAATAATAATAATAATAATAATAATAATAAGCTTGTGATGAAAAGAGTCACCAAATCCATTGAGCTCATGGATGTTGTGGCTAAGATTAATGACCCTCAGTGTGAGTTGCTACTCCTCCGTGCTTGTGCTGGCATATCCAAACTTTATTTTTCAATGCGCACATGTTCCCCTCGAGTCTTTGAGCAGGCTCAACGGTCTTTTGATGTGTCTCTTCGTTCTGCTTTGGAGCGTATTGTTACTGCTTCCGGACCTGGATTTGGTGATTGGCAGTGGAGGCTTGCTACCTTACCCTTTTCCTTTGGGGGGCTTGGTGTGTACTCTGCAAGGGATGTTTGGAATTTATGCATTCCTTGCGTCTAGACTCCAGTCTGCTAGCTTACAGACTAAGCTGCTCCAACAAGTTGATATTCTTACTTATGGGCCTTGTTTTGAGAATGCCTTGTGCACTTTTAATAAGAAAATGGAGATTGAAATTTTAAGTAATCCTAGTGAGATCGCTGCCCCCAAACTCATGAAGAAACTGGCAGATATATATTTCACACGTGTTACTCAGATGGCTGAATCTACTTTTTCCCTTTCTACACGACAGATGGCTCTATGGAAGTCTCAAATGGAAGATCATACCTCTGACTGGCTTAGGGTGATTCTGATATCTTGGTTGGGACAGACTATGAACAGCAGGACTTATCGTTGTGTACTATGTTATCGGTTGGGTGTTCCTATATTCTCTGTTTCCAGACCATGCTCAGCTTGCTCGAGGGTCTTTATGGGGGACATCTATGGAGATCATGCTGTATCGTGTGCTGGTATTGTTGGTATTAAACATAGGCATAATGTGGTGCGCGATACCCTTGTTGACATCTGCTTTCGGTCGGGGATTTCGGCTGGTAAAGAAGTTGATATCGGACTTGGTGGAGGGCGAGAAAAATCTTTACGTCCAACTGATTTGTTTCTCTACTCGTGGGACAGAGGGCTCGATGTATGTGTGGATTTGACAGGGTCATCACCTTTGACGCAAACAGGAATGGTTGATTTTATGCCTGGTCGTGTTGTGAATGAAGCCGTACGACGTAAGCGCGTCAAGTACGAGGCTAAGTGTGCTGATATTGGTTACAGTTTTCTTCCATTTTCATTCTCTTCTTTTGGGGAACTTGAGAATGATGTTGTGTCCCTACTGAAGCGAATCTGAAAGTTCTCTATGACTCAAGACCTTGGATCACGTGCTGCTGCTTATATTTTCAATAGGATTAGCTTTGCTATTGCTAAAGGAGTGGGAGCCCAGATAGTATCTCGGCTTCCCACTAACTTTTTGTAAATCCTATTATTCTAATGAAGTGATTATTAAAATTAAAAAAAATTAAAATAATAATAATAATAATAATAATAATACAAATTGGAGGTAAAGATGTGTGTGTTGATCTGACTGGTTCTTCTCCTTTGACTCGTACGGGGATGAATGACTTTGTACCTGGCCGAGCTGTGATTGATGCTGCACAACGTAAACGATGCAAGTATTTGGCTAAGTGTGCAGCTCTCGGATATGGGTTTCTTCCTTTCTCCTTTTCTTCTTTAGGGGAGTTACAGGAAGATGCAGTTGCGTTGCTGAAGCGGATTCAGAGATTTTCAAAGGCTCAAGACATTGGAGCGCGCGCTGCTGTACATATTTTTCAGAATTTGTTTTACCATTGCTAAAGGGGTGGGAGCATAGATAGAATCTCGACTCCCATCCAATTTGTTGTAAATCCCTTTTTGTTTCTAATAAAAGTGATGGTTTATTATAAAAAAAAAAAAAAAAAATAATAATAATAATAATAATAATAATAATAATAATAATAATAATAATAAATAAATAAATAAATAATAATTTATCCAGAAAGGGGTGGGAGTGCAACTTGTTTCTCGACTCCCTTCCAATTTTGTGTGATTAATAAATAAAGTTTGTTTTCAAAAAATAAAATAAAATAAAATAAAATAAAATAAAATAAAATAAAATAAAATAAAATAAAATAAAAAAATTAATAATAATAATAATAATAATATTCTGTCAGCATGTTTGTGGAGGAGAGAGGGGATGAGGCTGGACTTTCTATGCTTTTGGTGGATTTTCAGAATGACTTTAATCTTGTTGATAGGAGCACCATTATTCATGAAGTTCGGCTGAGGTGTCCGGCTATCTCGCCTTGGGTGGAGTTTTGCTATTCCCGGCCAGCTCGGCTTTATTATGGGGATTCTATTCTTTGGTCTTCTCAGGGGGTTCAGCAGGGTGATCCATTGGGTCCCTTATTATTCTCTCTTGCTCTGCATCTACTTGTTCATGCTATTCATCAGGCGTGTGAGCTCTCCCTTCATGCATGGTACCTTGATGACGGTACTATTATTGGTGATACCCTTATGGTTGCTAAGGCTTTGGATATTATTAGTGTGGAGGGACCGGCTCGTGGGCTACATCTTAACGCTGATAAATCTGAGCTTTTCTGGCCGGTGGAGGATCCTCGGGGGTTGGTAGATGGCCTCTTCCCTGCTTCTATTTCTCGTCTGAGGTCTGGTGTCAAGCTTCTTGGTGGCTCTATTAGTCGTGATTTAGGTTTTGCTGGTAATTTTGTTGCGCATCGGGTTTCTAAGGCTATTTCTTTGTTAGAGGCTATTAGGGGGCTTGATGACCCGCAATGTGAACTTCTTCTCCTTCGTTATTGTGCTGGTGTTTCTAAGTTGGTGTATGCTTTGAGGACTTGCCCCCTGGGTTTCTTGAGGGTGTTTTGTCACAGTTTGATCAGGCCTTACGCGCGTCTTTGGAGTTGATTGTTACGGGTTCAGGGCCTGGGTTTGGTGATTTGCAGTGGCGTCTTGCTACTCTTCCTATCAGTATTGGTGGCCTAGGGGTCTTATGTGCTGAGGATGTCAGGTGCTTTGCCTTTATTGCTTCTCGTTTACAGTCTGGTGATTTGTAGGATCGGATTTTGGCGAGGTCTGGGATTGTTTCACCGGGCCCTATTTTTCAGTCTGCTCTTGATGCTTTCTCGACCTGTTATGGTGTCGATCCTCTCTCTGTCACCACTAGCTCTCCTGTCCCCCAGTTTATGAAGTCTTTGGCAAAGAGTTACTTTGGTTTCATTGATGGTTGTTTGACGTCGCGTTTCGAGTTGAGTCGTAGTCAGGAGGCACTTCTCAGCTGTGTGCGTGCTCCTCATGCGCAAGATTACCTCTTCACTATTCCGATTGATGGGCTGGGACAGCGGATGAACCCGAGACAGTTTCGTGCGGTATTGTGTTATCGTTTGTCGATTCCTTTATTTCCTGATGGTTCTTTGTGCTCGGGTTACCATGTACATCGGATGGATCTGTGGGGTGATCATGCTGTTCATTGCGCTAGTGATTTGGGGGTTAAGTTTCGGCACAATCTTGTTCGTGATGTGTTGTTTGATATTTGTTCTAAGGTTGGTGTGTCGGTGAGGAAAGAAGCTGATATGGGATTTGTTTCTGATGGTGGGCGTGATCTTCGGCCA
Source organism: Glebionis coronaria (assembly GCA_025667525.1). Lineage (NCBI taxonomy): Eukaryota > Viridiplantae > Streptophyta > Magnoliopsida > Asterales > Asteraceae > Glebionis > Glebionis coronaria. The sequence continues at coordinate 422,274,495 of CM046877.1, read as the reverse complement.
GCAGATTTATTGTTACACAATTGGTCCCAGGGCAAAGATGCGTGTTTAGTTGTTACAGGGGTTTCTCCGTTTGCAGGGGCGGGGTTGGATTCGTGGGTTCCTGGGAGTGCTTTGCAGTCGGCTGTTCAGAAGAAGAAGAGGAAGTATTCTTCTATTTGTGCTGAGCATGGTTACTCGTTTATTCCATTCGCCTTCTCGACTTTTGGGGAGTTTGAGGAAGAGGCGATGGGTACTCTCTCGCGTCTTAAGCGGTTAGCTGGTTGTCATTCTAATGACGCGAGGAGTGGTGGTTTTTTGATGTCTAGACTTAGTTTTTGTATTCAAAAAGGGGTGGGCGCGCAGCTTGTTTCGCGGCTCCCTTCCAATTTTGTGTGATTAATAAAATTTGAATTTAAAAAAAAAATAAAAAAAAATAATAATAATAATAATAATAATAATTTGGTACGTGATACTCTTGCTGATATATGCTATCGTTCAGGGATATCTGTCGAAAAGTAAGTTAATATCAGATTAGATGGAGGACTTGATAATGCCTTACGTCCGGCAGATATTTTGTTTTATTCTTGGGATGGAGGTAAAGATGTGTGTGTTGATCTGATTGGTTCTTCTCCTTTGACTCGAACGGGGAGGAATGACTTTGTACCCGGCCGAGCTATGATTGATGCTGCACAACGTAAATGATGCAAGTATATGGCTAAGTGTGCAGCTCTCGGATATGGGTTTCTTCCTTTCTCTTTCTCTTCTCTAGGTGAGTTATAGGAAGATGTAGTTGCGTTGCTGAAGTAGATCCAGAGATTTTCTAAGGCTCAAGACACTGGAGCGCGCGCTGCTGTACATATTCTCCATAGAATAGGTTTTGCTATTGCTAATTGGGCATGTGTGGGCGAATATGGGAGGCGACCGATGGTTTTCGTTTGTTCATCCAATCATCCATCGTTGATCATATGATATATGTTTCTTGCTTTAATTTCACATCTTATAAGAACATGTATTATAATAGTTCAACATCCTATAAGAAGATGCGTTTGAAGATTTCGAGATCCTGGCCCAATCATCTTCGTGGGTTTACTCAACATCTACAACATTTTAATTCAACATGTTAAAATTGAATTTTGGTTCTTTATTATTGTAAATATTGCATCCGTTCTGTTTTTTTTGGCGATATGTTATTGGTTTCGTACTTCAGACCTTGTTGCTACTGGTGAAGCGTGGTTATCTTTTCGGTTTATTATTCCTGTTGTCGTTTGTTTCTCTTCAAGTAGGTCGGTTTCGTGATAGTTTTGTTGTCCTCAATGAGTGTTGTTCGCTTCCATTGTCCCTTTGTGGGTCTTAGTGGGTGTTAAGATGGTGGTGGAAACGGGCTTACCAAAGCTTCATTGATCATACATCTTCGTGATCGACATTGCAATGGTGAGGCACAAGCTATTACAAAGTAATCTATTCTTAGTGATTTGGTTGTTTTTGAAGGTGCCGAGGTAACCTTCTAAAGTATGGGTATTTGGTTATGTGGGGTTTGTTTCAAAACGCATACTTTTCAGTCTAAGTGTCATCATAGAAAGGATGAATTTGTGTTACCCCCTGATGTTGGTGATGGTGTGGTTAAGTTTGTGCTTTATGACCTTCCCAAACCTCAAGTACCTTCTAGTTTAGAGCAGCTTGATCATGTTGAGAATTTTTTGCACGGCCAACATGGTGGTTTTACTTTGGATATTCTTGATAGTATATATTCAAAAGGATTGCGTACTGTGAAATCCATCCCTTCCAAGTGTCGGTTGGGATTTTCTCGGATTTTAAAGGGAGCTCTTGATAAGGTAATTTGCAAGCCAGATGATATCTCTTGTTGGGTTAGCTTATTAGTATTGTCTCTTTGTATTCTAAAAACATTCTGTCCGAGGAGTAATCTAGAGTGCAAGTCTGCTATTAAGCGCCAATGCCAGGAAGAGAGTATCGTCAATGCCATTCGGTCTTGGAGTGTACCTGGTGGTAGTTTGCAGCTTGTGAAGGAGACCTTGGCAGAATCCTCCAATCCTATGCTAAATGTTGACGAGGAAGGTCTTAATTTGGATGAAAGGAATATCAAACAGTGTAAGAGGAAGATTAGTGATGGACATTATACTGTAGCTGTTAGAGTTCTTTCATCTACTAGTGTTGCTCCTTATAATGATGCCACTCTCGAGGACTTGAAGATTAAACATCCTTTCAAGCCTGCTCCCTCCTTGCCACTTATACCTATTGACGATCATCACCTGATTACATCTCCATCTGTTGTTCTTGACAAGATTAAGAGTTTCCCTCGAGGCACTTCTTTTAGACGGGATGGGTTGCGTGCACAACACCTTATGGATTGTTTAAGTGGAGTTGCTGTTGCTATTTCGGACGAGTTAGTATCTTCTATCACCTAAGTCGTGAATCTGTTTCTTGATGGGAAATGTCCCCAGGTGTTGGGAGAGTATATTGCTAGTGCTCCCTTAACACCGTTGGTTAAGCCGGGTGGTGGCATTCGTCCTATAGCTGTTGGTACTATTTGGAGGCGTTTGGTATCAAAGGTTTGTGCTGTTATGATTTGTCATTCCTTGGATGGTTATTTTGATGGGCTACAGTTTGGTGTTGGGGTGTCAGGAGGAGGTGAGGCTATACTTCATGCATTTAACCGTTTGATTGAGGGTCGTGGAGATGATGTTGGTCTCTCGATGTTGTTAGTTGATTTTAAATATGCCTTTAATTTGATAGATCGAGAGGTTATGTTACAAGAAGTTCGTCTTCGTTGTCCTTCTATCTCATGTTGGGTGGAATTTTGTTACTCTAACCCAGCTAGGCTGTATTACGGGGAACACATCTTATGGTCTTGCCAAGGGGTGCAACAGGGTGATCCTCTTGGCCCTCTGCTTTTTTCCTTAGTGTTACATCCTTTGCTATGTAAGATTCGAGACTCTTTTAGCCTTTGTCTACACGCTTGGTATCTAGATGATGGTACTATTGTTGGAGATACTTTGGTTGTGGGAATGGTTCTAGAGTTAATCATGGAGGATGCTCCTCGTTGTGGCTTGCATCTCAACGGGGATAAAACCAAGGTTTTTTGGCCTAAGGAAGACCCTAGAAGCAAGCTTGAAGGTATTTTCCCGCCAAATATTTCACAGCCCGAGCATAGTGTTAAATTATTGGGTGGCCCGCTAGTGTGGATTTTAATTTTGGTTGTGATCTCGTGAAGAATAGAGTGTCCAAAACCATTGGGCTTATGGATGCGGTTTCCAAGATTAATGATCCTGAATGCGAGTTGTTTCTCCTTCGTGCATGCACTGGTATTTCTAAACTTTACTTTACTATTCGCACATGCCCTCCCCGTTTCTTTGAGGCTGCTCAACACTCTTTTGACATGGCTCTCCGTTCTGCTTTGGAGCGTATCGTTACTGCTTCAGGGCCAGGGTTTGGCGATTGGCAATAGAGGCTTGCAACCTTACCTTTTTCATTTGGGGGGCTTGGTGTGTATTGTGCAGGTGATGTTTTGAATTATGCCTTTCTAGCATCACTGCAGTCTACTGGCTTGCAGACTAAGCTTCTTCAGCATGTTGGTATTGTGTAATTTGGGTCTAATTTTGATGATGCTTTGTGTGGGTTTAACACGTCTATGGAGACTGACCTTTAGAGTAATCCAAGTGAGATCACTGCCCCCAAACTTATGAGGAAACTGGCAGATATATATTTCACACGGGTTACTGATACTGCATAATCCACATTTTGTTTATCCCCTCGACAGGTGGCGTTGTGGAAGTCTCAAATGGAACCCCACACTTCTGACTGGCTTAGGGCAGTGTCGATTTCTGGTTTTGGGATAGACAATGAACGGTAAGACTTATCGCTGTGTCTTATGTTATCGTTTAGGCGTCCCTCTGTTTTCTGTTTCTAAGCCTTGTTTAGCTTGTTCAAGGGTGTTTAATGGAGATATATATGGAGATCATGTTGTATCATGTGCTGGTATTATTGGTATCAAGCATCGCCATAACGTTGTCCGTGACACCCTTATTGACATATGTTATCGATCGGGGATTTCAGCTGGTAAGGAGGTTGATATTAGGTTGGATGGGGGCGTGACAAACCCTTACGTCCAGCAGATATGTTGCTTTACTCATGGGATAGAGGAATTGATGTGTGTGTAGATCTGACCGGGTCTTCACCCTTGACACAAACTGGTATGGCTGATTGTATGCCCGGTCGTGTGGTGGTTGATGCGGCACAACGTAAACGTGTCAAGTATGGGACTAAATGTGCTGCTATTGGATACGGTTTCCTTCCTTTTTCATTCTCTTCTTTGAGGGAATTAGAGGAGGATGCAACTACCTTGCTCAAGCGGATCCGAAAGTTCTCCATGACTCAAGATATAGGGGCTCGTGCTGCTATTCATATCTTTAATAGGATTGGTTTTGCTATAGCTAAAGGAGCGGAGGCCCAGATAGTATCTCGGCTTCCCACTAATGTATTGTAAATCCTATTATCTTAATAAAAATTATAATAATAATAATAAAATAATAATAATAATAATAAAGTGATGGTTATAATAAAAAAAAATAATAATAATAATAATAGAACACGAATTAAAAAAAAATAAAAAAAATAAATAATAATAATAATAATTATAATAGAATACAGACTCAAAGTGATGGTTTGGTGGTGTTATGGCGATTGTTCGGTTTCATTGCCCGTTTGTTGGTCTTAGCGGATGTCGGGATGGTAGTGGGAATGGGCTTACTAAGTCGTCTTTGATTATTCATCTTCGTAATAAACATTTTAGAGGCGATGCGCTAGCTTGTACCAAACATTCCATTCTATCCGATTTGGTTGTTTTTGAGAGGGCCGAGTTAACCTTTAAGAGTATAGGGATTTGGTTATGTGGGGGTTGTTTCACTACGCACACGTTTCGGTCTAAGTGTCGGCATGGCAAGGGTTCGGATTTTTACCACCTCCTGATTGTGGTGATGGTATTGTTCACTTTGTTCTTTATGACCTTCCTAAGCCTCACGTTCCATCTTGTTCTTTACATCTTGTTAGTGGTGGTGATGAAGTTCGTGGCTCGCATTGTGGTTTTGATTTGGGGACTCTTGATTGCTTATTTTCAAAAGGGTTGCGTACTGTTAAATCTATCCCTCCTAAGTGTCGTTTGGGTTTTTCTCGCGCCTTGAAAGGGCCCATTGACAGTGTGGTTAACAAGCCTGATGACATATCTTCTTGGGTTCATTTGCTTGTTTTGCCTCTTTGCCTGCTTAAAACCTTTCGTCCGAGAAGTAATCTGGAGTGTAGGTCCGTTATCAAGAGACAAAAGCAAGAGGAGTATATTATTAATGCTATTCGTTCTTGGGAGACGTTGGATGGTAGTTTACAGCTTCTTAGAGAGTGTTTGGCTGAACCTTCTCCCGCTTTGTCTGATGTTCTTTGTGAGGATAGTGGGTTGGTTGAGCAGAATATTAAGCAGTGTAGACGAAAGATTTCTGATGGGCATTATTTTGCGGCTGTTAGAGTTCTTTCCTCATCTGATGTGGCTCCTTATAATGATATTACTCTTGAAGACCTAAAAAATAAGCACCCTTTTTTTCATGCTCGTTCTTTGCCTGATATTTCTATTGACCATCATCTCCTTGTTGTTTCTCGATCTAGGGTTCTTGACATGATCAAGAGTTTTCCCTGAGGTACGTCTTGTGGGCGGGATGGGTTGCGGGCCCAACACCTTTTAGATTGTTTGAGTGGTTCTGCGGTTGCTATTTCTGATGATTTAGTTTCTTCTATCACCCAAGTAGTGAACCTTTTTCTTGATGGGCGATGACCCAAGGTGTTGGGTGAGTTTATCGCTAGTGCTCCTCTCACTCCGTTGGTTAAGCCTGGTGGTGGGATTCGTCCCATTGCTGTTGGTACTGTTTGGAGATGGCTTGTCTCCAAGGTATGTGCTTATGAGGTTGGTCATTCTTTGGATGGGTACTTTGGTGATTTGCAGTTTAGGGTGGGGGTGTCGGGAGGGAGTGAGGGTATTCTTCATGCTGTGAATCGTTTACTTGTGAGATATGGTGATGATGTCGGTTTGTCGATGTTACTTGTGGATTTTAAAAATGCTTTCAATTTGGTTGATCGAGAGGTTATGTTGCGAGAGGTTCGTCTTCGTTGTCCCTCAATCTCGTCTTGGGTGGAGTTTTGTTATTCTAGTCCGGCTAGGTTGTATTACGGGGAACATGTATTAAGGTCATGTCAGGGGGTACAGCAGGGTGACCCTCTTGATCCGTTACTCTTTGCTCTGGTACTTCAACAATTGATTTGTAAGATTCGGGACTCCTTTTCTCTTTCTTTACAGGCCTGGTATTTGGATGATGGTACTATTATTGGGGATACTTTGGTTGTGGGGAAAGTTTTGGAGTGCATCATGAAGGATGGCCCCGTGTATGGACTGCATCTGAATATTTATAAGACTGAAGTTTTTTGGCCGACCTAGGATCCTCGCAGCAAGTTTATTGGTGTGTTCCCAAATAATATTGCTCGACCTACGCGCGGTGTTAAGTTACTTGGGGGCCTGTGAGTGTAGATCTTGATTTTTATAGTCAGCTTGTGTTAAAGCGTGTGGTTAAGACTATTGAGCTTATGGATGTTGTGGCCAAAATTAATGACCCTCAATGTGAGTTGCAGCTTCTTCGTTCATGTGCCGGTATTTCCAAGTTATATTTTGCTATGCGTACTTGTTCACCATGTGCTATTAAGTCTGCCCAAAGTTCTTTTGATTTGGCACTCCGTTCTTCTTTGGAGCGTAGCGTTGTTGCTTCTGGACCCGGATTTGGTGATTGGCAGTGGAGACTTGCTACGTTGCCCTTTTCCTTTGGAGGGTTGGGTGTTTATTCTGCGGGTGATGTATTGCATTATGGCTTTCTTGCTTCTCGGTTACAGTCAGCTGATTTGCAGTCTAAGTTACTTCAACACACTGATATTAGATCTTATGGACTCCAGTTTGATGATGCCTTACTTGTGTTTAACTCGGTTATGGAGATTGATTTTCTAAGTAATCCGAGTGAGGTCGCTGCCCCCAAACTCATGAAGAAAATGGAAGATACATATTTTGCTCGGGTTATTAAGAATGCAGAATCCACTTTCGCTTTATCTGCTCGTTAGTTGGCTTTATGGGCATCTCAGAGGGAGGATCATATGTCTGACTGGCTTAGGACGGTTCCTATCCCGGGATTAGGTTAGACTATGAATGGGAGGTCTTATCGATGTGTTTTGTGTTATCGCTTAGGTATTCCCTTGTTCTCTGTTTCGAAGCCCTGTTCAGCTTGTTCGAGAGTATTTGATGGGGATATATTTGGGGATCATGCGGTATCGTGTGCTGGCATTGTTGGGATTAAGCATCGTCACAATTTGGTACGTGATACTCTTGCTGATATATGTTACCGTTCAGGGATATCTGTCGGAGAGGAAGTTAATATTGGATTAGAAGGAGGACCTGATAAGGCCTTACGTCTGGCAGATATTTTGTTTTATTCTTGGGAGGGAGGTAAAGATGTGTGCGTTGATCTGACTGGTTCTTCTCCTTTGACTCGTACAGGGATGAATGACTTTGTTCCTGGTCGAGCTGTGATTGATGCTGCACAACGTAAACGATGCAAGTATTTGGCTAAGTGTGCCGCTCTCGGATATGGGTTTCTTCCTTTCTCTTTTTTTCTCTAGGTGAGTTACAGGAAGATGTAGTTGCGTTGCTGAAGCGGATCCAGAGATTTTCTAAGGCTCAAGACATTGGAGCGCGTGCTGCTGTACATATTTTCCATAGAATAGATTTTGCTATTGCTAAAGGGGTGGGAGCACAGATAGTATCTCGACTCTCATCTAATTTATTGTAAATCCCTTTTTGTTTCTAATAAAGTGATGGTTTATAAAAATAAAATAAAATAAAATAAAAAAATAAAATAAAATAAAATAAAATAAAATAAAATAAAATAAAATAAAATAAATAATAATAATAATAATAATAATATGTATCGCAGTTCTCCACTAATTTCTTGTAAATCCTATTATTCTAATGAAAGGATGTTTTATAATTAAAATAATAATAATAATAATAATAATAATAATAATAATCAATATATCATTATCTAACAAAAACATGTTAAATCTATAAAGAAAAAGTTCTTTGATTTTCAAACTTATAGATACGTTGATAATATTTGTTATAGGATAATAGAGTATTTGAAACAATAACTCACATATTTGATAATACATTTTTTCGAGTCTTTTTACAGCCATTGGCTAAAACCATTTGAAACAACAACTCATATATTTAGTTCTTCTGCAATGTCAAAATCAAGGATTGCAAGTCAAGTAGGGACGATATGCCAGATGGACATCTGTTGAGTTAGCATGTGCAAAGAATTTACATCTTTATAGTAAATGTATTGTAGTCAACTGTAATCCTAGACTTGCTTATATAGTGTTTTTATCATACGATTGTAAAATCAAACCAGAAACTTAATGCTTATTATTGTTTCTAAAAGGAAGAATTTAAGTGGAAATATCAACATAACCTAATCTATAGATCATAGAAAATGTTCAGTGTTGTTAATCTATATATTGTACAACAGATACAAAAACCTTAGTTTTCGACAGTTTTTTAATAAACTGGAAATTTTTAATGAAGTGTGATTTGGTTTGTTTTTTCTTGTACTAACATTTGCCATATCTGTTAATGTGGTTTTGGTGTTTGCTTTGTTTGTCATGCAATACTCAAATAGCTATTGACTTACAGTTCTTTTTCACTTTTTTATTCTATGCTGTAACCTTCTTCTATTTGCGTATTTTGGAGTTATAAAAGGAAAACCAACATCTCAGAAGCTAAAATGTAATACAAATCTGATAATGGCTGATTGCGATTGTAAAACTTTTCTTGAAAAATGTCTGGTTCTACAGAAGTTGAGTTGATAGACAGTGCCATATTACAAGTTCATCCTATATGCATTTCATGTCTGAAGCTCAAGACTTTGATAATTCTTTTTAGGGAGAAAACTATTTATGGACATGATGGATTTGGTGTTGGGTTAAGGTTTGTTGCCCAGAACTCGTGTCATTTAAGTATGTTGGTCATAGAGGTCGTTTAATACTTGAGAAGGTGGATACGTTAAAGAGAGCTGTGATTCTTCCCAATGACGTACATGCAACATACCCAAAAATATCATCTGAATTGGCAACACCGGCTGCAAGATGTTGGATAAATTTCTCAAGTGGACTCTTTAAAGCTTAATGTTTACTTCATTCAGGTGCATACATACTTATTCTCTTTATGCAGTTCATGTACGTCATGTATAATTGAGTATACAATATAACATTGTAAAAATATACTTTAAATTTTGTCAAAAAGGGGGATGATTGCAGTTCTTATAGGGTATACTTTTTCTATTTAGATTTTTATGTTTATGAAAATGGTTGTTGCAGAATATTACTTGTGAAATGTATGTGGAAAGGAATATGATGTATGGACAGTTAATAATGTCTGGTCTTTAGTTAGTTGATTGTATCTGCAAAAGTTTTTCTGAAAGTAATTGTTGGCCCCGGATTTTATATTACTACATGGTTGCTACAGAATTTTAGTCCGTGATTCTGAAAGAAATTGAACCCAGTTATTACCAATAGTTAAAAATTACTAATAATTTCTGAGTTATGATAAATATTCTATTATATGTATCTTTCAGTTTCTTCAAACTTTAATACCAAATAGGCATGTAATATGAAATAGAACTGATCAGTAACATCTTAAGGGGTTTATTCTAGTTTATAAGCTTTTGGCTGCAACGTATTTATTTTCATTTAATTTAAAGTGGCTGATTAGTGATTATTTATTGAAATGTATGATTTCTTATGGACATACTCTCTAGTCGAAAGGTATTGCATCTCTCATTTTTTGTTGGTTAAAGCATCATTTTGTTATTGATGAATAGATATAGTTATAGACATAACTTCTAATGTGTCTGGGTGTATTGTCGCAGGCAACAACCAAATTCAGGTGTGTAGTTCAAGTAGTAGCACCATTACCAGACCGTCCTGAAGACTTTCGATCTTCTTCATGTGGTACATACAGAATTAGGCTGACCCTTGAAGATCCTACGGCCAGAATTCATATTTATATCCAGAAGATGCCGTATGTATGCTTTTTGTGCATCAGGTGTGTAGTTATGTTAATATTCGATCTTGTTACTTCCTTCACCAGAAGATTCTTTTTGGAGGCTATCCGTGTGTTGAAACATTGACAAAAATGCACAGGGCATTACTTGGAGTTGAAGAAACAGACAATAAAAAGCCAAGGAATCCTCCATGGGAACAATGCTGCATCAAATCTTTTGGAACTTACGATAATGAAATCTGGGGTAGTCATAGTTATGGGATCTTTGATACCACACTCAATGGTTGAGTGGCTAAATCATTACATCCAAATGTTTATTTTGAAACTTTCCATGTGGCAAATGATATGATTTATGTTGTTATTGCTCTTAATCAGCATATTCATATGTAAAGTTCACATCTTGTAAGTGATGTGACAGTTCGAGAAAGTGAACTGTTTTTTGCATGAAACATCTTGTGCATTGTTGCTGCAGTAGATGCAATCGGTGTTCCAAATCAAGTGTAGCCTTAATATTTACTTCTTGGTTTCATTATATCAATTTTCTTGACCATGTTGAGTATGTGTTTTGCCTAAATTGTATGTGCTAGTTAATCTACAAGATACTGAGTGGACTGTTGTACGATGAACAACCAAATAAGTATGTATCACTATTTGAAAATTGCTGCCTTGTCATCATATGATCCCTTCTGGCGTCTCGCTATCTAGAATCACCAACTTAGCCATTATAATCTGGAAAAACTGAAATATATAGCTCTGAAAATTGAACATGTGTAAAAAATGACAAATAATAATAAACAATAGGAAACTTAGTTACCACAGTATCCATTTTTTTAAGATGTTTAATACTATTTCCCTTTATTGTTTTAGGTTGTACATATAGACATACAGTCACATGTATCATGCGTTTCATGAACTGGTATCGGTACGTCCTCTTGCTGTCTTTTCTTGCATTTCCAGCTAATTCCAAAACCTGTATAGAAACACACCAACATTTATTTAGTCGAATAATCTTTATTCTCTAATCTAAACTACCACTAACTCTCAAAGTTTCCACCGAATTTAAAAAGGACTTAACATACATGCCGTAGAAGGGCGCACACATACAGACTTCACCATTCATAGAGTTTTTGCTCTAGATGATTACCTGCAAAATTAAGAAACTATTGAGAGGTTGGATCATTCTCATATGTGCACCCAAAATTTAGCAGGTTCACGTTGAATCTCAAGTCCAGAAGTTTCAGCCAGGGTCTTTGGTACGATTAGAAGGGAATTAGCGAAATCTTGAATGCCAATTTGGGCAGGCTGCTAGCAGAAGTCAAGAAATAATATTATATATGAGTATTAACCAAATATTGCCGCGCTGCAACCTCGAAAGCACCAGCACCCTGAAATATAATAAGAAATGGTTCATAAAAATTCGAAAGCCTGCAGTCACATAATTTCATATCATCTAATCAAACGCCAACTAACCTAACAATCGCATAATTTCATATCAACCAACCTAAATCCAACTAACTTAACAGCCTCATAATTTCACAACTAACCTATTTCCTGTCATCTATTTAAAAACAAAGTAACTAAACAGTCACATTTAATCAAATTAAACACCAATGAATCAATTTCAGATTTAACAATGAATCAACTCCTTAAATCCGAATAATCAAATTGGACATCAACAAACTTAACAGCCATACAAATTCAGATATAATATTGTTGATGTAATAAAATTTGTAACTTACAAACCAATCACAGATAACTTCATCTGATCTAGCTAATCAACAAACATACACACTTCCTATCTTATAATCACAGATAATTTCATTGATGGATAATTTTAATCAAACGACTCAAAAAAGTGTTAACAAATTGACAGTCTATACATGCTTTTGAAACTACTGACTCACTTACCACAGGAAACGGAAAATGTGTATCGCCTTTGTAAAATGAAAGCAAAGTAGGAGAATGGGTAACAAAATCCTTTTAAACCCCTGCAAAATGAAACAACAAATACCTCAAGAAGAAGAACTGAAAACCGTAAGTATATGTGTAGATAAGATAAGGTAAACAGATAGGTGTAAAAAAATATATGAAAGGAAGCAAATATTCAATCATGAAAATACGTTTAAAAGATATGTATCGGCTTATGGCACATAAAACGAATATATGAAATTTTGGCATAGTACCTGAACATCTCTAATTGTTGTTCTACCTTTTCGAATTAGTTGCAGATGTTTTAATTTAGTGTTCTAACTGCTACATGTTTAGTTTTGTTTAGCCTTTGGCTTGCGTGCATATTTTGCTTAGCGGATCTCAGTTGCATGTACTCTGGAAAGTAATGTGGGCAAGTACTTCATGTTGATATTATCCATCATCGTGTTAGTCAAAGAATTTAAACGTTGAAAAAGCTGCAATGGGATGTCACCCTTTATTCAACAACTTTATATAAGCCTGCATAATCCAAATGACAGCAACAATAAACCCGTTTTATATGAATTAAGAAACACATGTCAATTGATTTGCAATATTAAAGTCAATTATCTACCAAATCTTAGATGGTAAAGAGGCGCGAAATGTTGTGGACCGTAATCTCTATCCCATCTCCAACTGGGATCGGCTGGGTGGGTCAATCACGTAATCACCATTATTATCATCATTACAAAATATAAACAGAACATGCTAAGCAAACTGCGGACAGTTCAAAATCTAAATATTAAGCGTAATCTTATTCCTTATTCTTAGTTGAGTCAAAATGTAGGATTATTTGGGATTACACACAATGCAACTAATAATTAATTTAAAGGATGAGCTAATGGTTAATTTATACACAATGGCGATGTTATGGGAAAAAATAAGTATACTTATATACCATACCAGTGACCTCTAGAGCACGACCACTTGCATTTTGATGCTACAGCTAGATATTGGTCATCTTCAGAAACCTTGTTTCCAGTGGTGACCTCTGGTCCGCTGCACAACGTAGGAATTAGGCCAAAAAAACATCAAAATTAATGAAATAGGGGAACTGTGTAGGAAAATAAATATGTGTGCACTATTAGTCACTTTTGACCCATTTTGAAAACCAAAATCTGATTCTTTGACTTATACCTACACAATGTTGACTGGTAGTTATCTACATCTTGGACATTGTTCTTTCAGGTACCAAAACTTACGTTTTTTGTAGGCTTCTTTTTCTTCCTCGTGGTCTGGGTTTGTTGTATCATTGGTCAGATTAAGGGTAGAACCAATGTTTCCTTTGATTATGTAGTCTAATCACACGGGGAGTACCGACAAAATAAAAAAGAATGATTCAAACTAAAGCAACAATGATTCATGTTCTTTTTATCCCTTCATTGACTAGGTTCTTATCAAACCACAAAAAAAAATTAGTCTGAATATTCTAACAGTTTGTTACGTGTATATATTCCGGAAAATAGATTCATACACATAACCATTAGTTTGTATTGTCGATTACCGTGGCCTTGATTTCAGTTTAGAAAATTAGTTTCTATTATAGAAACTGGTTACCTGATCTCTGTGCGAGTGAAAGAACTGTCGCTTTGAGAATGGTTTTAGATCGTGGGCATGCATTTGCTTACTTAAAGCTGCAAAACTGCTCTTTTGGCTATTAAACTGAGTGCACCTGAGTAAAACATAGAACCTGATACACCCAATCCGAAATAAATACATACAATGGCCCCTGCCAAACAAAAGACACCGGAGCGTACCGTTGTGAAAACGGAGGACACAACCAAACCATATAAGAGGAAAAAAAAGGCAGGATGCATAAGAGAATAAATTTACAACCAAACAAACAAAAACAATAAGATAATTAAACAATCAATTCAAATACATAAACAATATGATGCAGGCATGAAGCGATACATACCACAAGAACCCGGGCTGAACCAATTGTTAATGAGGGCCATGATAGATAGGCACTTGTTTGTCGGCAACCAACTGAATGAACAGATAAACTAAAGATGGTGGGCATTAATACTGTAACATAAACACTATATTAATTAAAAAGAAAACCAACCTGATAGGTTATGGTTATGGTAATCCTTAATCAAGATAACCTTTTTTGTGAGTTTCTATAGCCATAACTTTGAACCTGGTGATTGTTGATGGAAATAAAAAAACATCCATAATTAAAAATAATGAAATTAGAACCATCGATAACTGAATTGTTATGATCACTTAACAAAAAGTATGCAAAAGAGATTGAGAGAGGATCGAAAACTTTGGTGGCTCTCAACAGATATATAGCACTAAGTTCTGCAAGGCCCTTATATGTCATAACATGGAGAATGATAAAAAAAACTAAATACATATGCATATATTTGTGATTATAAATCAACCACTCCTCTATTACCTTCTCACCATTTACATGCCTTCATATATCACGCACTTCCTTGATTAGCAAAACAAACACTTCCTTGATTAGCACTTGATCTTTCTGATTGGATATATCTAGTACATCAAAAGAACATAGAAGCGATCATTAGGGTTTTGAGAAAAGAGACGTACATGTGTTTTAATCACCTTATACTGCAAAACAAATCAAAGAAGACAACTAATCTGCCTACAAAGAAAACACCACGAATCTGTGAATCTGTTATATGATTAGGGTTTTGAGAATTAAGGGAAAACCTACAAAATTAAAACACAAAAAAAATATAACATAATTCTAAACATGTAAACCGAAAAGAACTTAAGAACACATAGCCGTTATAACACAAAACATAAGAATTTAAAACACGGTAATAATGCAAAAAAAATAGCCGAATGGTGTTTTAAGGTTTTAGGGTTTGCAAATGGTTCTAGAAAAAATACGGATGAATATATTCTGTTAATCAAGGATTAGTTTTAAAATTATAATTTAGAAAAGGATATGTATTGTGTATTTGTGTGTATGTTTATAGGAGTTATTAATAGAGTTTTTAAGAGGAAATAACAAAATAATTGTTTAGCATAGTTGGTAATGTTGCTTGGACTATAATAAACAGACCTGGTTTCAATTCTTGTCTGGGGAATTTTTTAATAAATTTCATGAATTTTATCTAAACTGCGTTTTCAAAACGCGGTTTCAAATCGTTAAAAACGTGAGAAATGGAGATCTTTTAGGGAATTGTTAAATCCTATTGATTTAGAGGTGCCATGTCACATATGACTGGGATTAGGGGTGTGGCTTCAAATCATAATTATACCTATATAATATAAAGATATATATATATATATATATATATATATATATATATATATATATATATATATATATATATATATATATATATATATATATATATATATATATATATATATATATATATATATATATATATATATATATATATATATATATATAATATATATATGGGGCTAAGTTTGACATAAGAAAATAAAATAGCGCCATGTCATATCCTATGTGACATTATCTCATTGGCTACATATAATTTCTAAAAATATCTCATTGGCGACTTATAATTTCTAAAAATATATTAAGTTTTATTTAAAGAAAAACTCTGAATATAAGAAAAATCGGAATATAAATATATCCAGTTTTATTATCTCATTGGTTACATAAAAATCCTCTGATTTTAGGAAAATAAATATATTCTTTTACAAAACATAGACTGTTCTTTGTACCCTAAAATATGATTCATCTAAATCATAATCAAATATTCGGACCAATATTATAATCATAACGTGTTTTACTATGATTTATATGGCTTCTTTGCAGGTATGAGCAAATAGAGGTATGGCTTCTTACGTAGACCGATTGATAAACTGACCATGTAAGCTTAAAGGATCTACAGATGCATCAGGTTGCTGCTCCAGAAGAGTAAGACATGCCCCATTTTAACCTTAATATAATTCTTCTCATTATTCGTATTTTAAAAAACCATAACAAAAAGACACAATTTCCTTTTCTCCATATACCCTAATACTGCCTGAGCAAATAGAGGTATGATTCAGTAATAAGTTTTCTCTTTTTTAATTACTGTATATTACTTTCTTCATGATTACTCATGGCGTCTTATTAAATGACAATGAGTTTGTTTCATATAATGGTTGTTTTTTATTTAGATATGAAGATCTATACTTTTTTTATTAGTATGTTGTTTTTGTTTAATTTTATAGGCCTATTATCTATGCTTCTAGAAAAAATATACGCGTATTAGTTTATCCCTAAAATCCTAAGTCGACTACTAACCCTAATCTCCATCTTTTACAGCTCTATCACATAAAAAAAGAGTCACTCACCGTGGACATATTAACCTAATCACAATTCATCCTTCATGTGAATATTCATTAATAGGTGAACAGCTTAATACCTTACATATATATTACATTAATTCATTAAGCCTATAGCTTAATAACTTCATGAATTTATACTGGCTAACCTTTCTTGCTGATACAGATTTGTTTACCGTGTTTTCAAATCATGGTTGCCGATTAACGGTTTGTAAACATCTCAAGCAAGGCGAGTTTCCATAATTCTAGATGTTCTATGATTCGGTTTTATGGATGAATATGTTTTATGGATGAATTTGTTTTATGTTCTATGAATTTGTTTTATGGATGAATTTGTTTTATGAATTTGTTTTGTTTTATGGTTTTGTTTTATGATTCTGTTTTATGGATGAATTTGTTTTATGGATGAATTTCTTTTATGGATGAATTTTTTTATTGAAGTCGGTAGCAAATTCTATCATTGTATAATTCTGATTATTTTCTGTATATATATATATATATATATATATATATATATATATATATATATATATATATATATATATATATATATATATATATATATATATATATATATTCTCAGACTACAAGCGCATCAATAAATAACAAATATGGAGATGAAGAGCATAAAAAACCTTAAGATTATATACCAAGCAAGGTGTAAATCACAAATCATGATTTGGTTTGTCTGAAAGTTAGTCACTGAACAAGGTTAAAGAATGTGAATGCTCTGAGCCTCTGATTGTGTAATAGCGCCAAGACCAGTGACTCGACCAGTCCTTTCTTGAATAAGATTAAGGGTATGCAGGTCTGTTAACTAAATTTCATGTTCTACGTCTGAGATAATTAGTAGGTTTGATGTAACATCCCGATTATGTTGTTTAAGGTATTTTATTACTAAAAAGCCATTGTGTAAGTTTGACTACGACTATATAAGTTTGAATGTGTTACAGGATTGGTTAGTCAAACCCGATAGTCAAACTATAAGTATAAATATCATATGCTAATGTTTTAGAGAGTATTATGAGTCTCGAGTATAAAAGAAAGGAACTTGAGGGATCTAAGTTGCCAAGATTGCAAAGTTATATTTAGAAGTTGAAATTACAAGAATGCCCTTGTGTTTAGATAACTTAAAGTCTCAGAATTTTCTCTTGTTATCACACGTGTTGTGTGTATGTGTTCTTGGAGGGAAAGGAGCTAGAAAACTTAAGGATGAAGAAATCATCCTTATGATGATTTGAAGTTGATATTGATAATGATTATGCTATATACATGATGTTTTAAGCTTCTCTAACATGTTCCTCATCAAAGGTATGAATTAAATTCACTTTTAGATTTCATGATCACGGTAGAAATTGGGGGTTTTGCCTAACAAGTATTAATGATGATTTTAATCATGTTCATAAAGGTTTATCCGAGTTTGATGCCTGATTATGAATTAAATAATGATTATAATTTAGAATTTATGAAGTCATGTAGTATTTGTATGAGGGTTAGAAGTTAGTTCATGGTATATGAAGAATATGGTTTTTAGTTATAAATTTAAAAGGGTGTTTGGCACAAGGCCATATTAGCACATTTAGACATGTTATAAATGAAAAATATTGTTGGAAATGATCATATACATGTTTAATAAGCTGAGATATAAGTTTGGTAAAGAGTAGAATAGCTTATTATGGGTTTTGGGTCGTTTTGGTGATGACCCAAATTGGGACAGCAAGGTTTGCAGAAATTTACGCAGACTTGTAAAAATCATAAAAGATAACGGTAACTCCGTTTGGAGCGTGCCTTACCTTTTCGAAAGGCGAGAGAGTCTACTTTCCAACAAAAATAGTCCCAGGTATTGATTCTAGGTCTAAGTGGGTCAAAAACAGCAAAGTTCAGCAGACTGCAGAAATTCTGCATAAATAGGACTTTTAGTAAAAAGTGTTCAACGATGAAATAACACCTCATGTGAATATGTTTGTGTGGTTTAGACCCCATACATGTTAGATATACGAGTTATGAAGTTCTAATTATCCTAGTATGCTTGTAATATGCTTAGGTGCTATTGGAAAGGCTTATGGATGCATAATCAAGATCAAAGGTGAGAAACGGTTTTAGATTTATGTTATTAGATTACACATGACGTAAGAATGTTTGTATAGCTTTAGAATGTAGCCGAAGGTTGCAATGTTTAGATATTCAGAAATAGTCGAGTATTATTTATCATGTCATGATTCGGGTTTAACCGAAATCAAGCCAAGTATAGGACACCCACAATGCGTATCAAAATCATGTTTAGGATGTTCACGAGGAGCATCATATCATGTTTATAAATTTCACAATGAGCATTACTATCACGTTTAGATTGCTCACAAGGAGAATTACATCATGTTCATGATGTTCACAAGGAACATCGTTATTATGAGTTAGGTGCTCACAAGTAGCATCGTAGACAAGGATAGGGTACCCTAGAAATGCATCAATAATCACGTTGACCTGAGTGGTCATATTATCATATTAGTACTCATGTTGACCTGAGTGGTCATATTATCATGTCAAGTAGTCATGTTGACCTGAATGGTCATACTATCGTGTCAAGTAGTCATGTTGACCCGATTGGTCATATTAGCAAGTCATGTACTTATGTTGACATGATTGGTCATATAATCATGTTAAGTAGTCATGTTATCCCAAGCATCCTATGTGGATGACCCGAGCATCCTAAGTGGATGACAGTGACGTCCTAAGTGGATGACGAAAGCATCTTAAGTGGATGACCCGTACTTTAATTAGTACTTACGTCCTTCGTGGATGACCCATTTAAACAAGCACAATGACAGATTAGCGTCCCAAGACGAGTACTCGTCGGCTAGGGACTTTATTACGCAGAATAGGACGATTAAGTATCGTCTAGTCATATGAGATGCCATAAATTATATATGTACATGATACAGGTGCAAGATGACTATATGTCGTACCTAATATAGAATTATTTATTTATAGAACCACGTTACAGAATTGCAAGATTTCTCAGATCCTGTTAACTCACTAAGTCGCAAGGACTTACCGTTCTCAGTTCTATGTTTTTGTAGGTTATTGTAAGATAAGTTGGAGCTCGTAGATGGTAGCTAGGAGTGCATTAAGAAAAGAAGACGCTTATGCTCGGTTAGATTCGAGCGACTCTTCCCTTGCACTTTGATATTGCTTGTAATGCTCCAATGTTTTCAGAGGTCTTAGATTAACTAGTTTTAAATGACTTAGTAGTTCATGAGTACGTTTTGTAAGTAAAGGATCAATATCGAGATTTTTCATTATATATGGAAAAAAATTTTATTCGAGTCAGGGCATTTCAAGTTGCTTTATAAGAATTAGGTTATTGGGATGATAAGATATGCCATGAAGCTTATTAGAACGGTTATGCGAATAATGACTATGAATTTCATTATGATCATGTATAGTACACGTTGACAGTTAAAGACACCAATAAAGCAGCATGAATAATGACTAGAACCGGAATATCAGAAACATAATAGCATGTTAAGTAGTGCAAAATGTGAGAATCTGACTTAGCATGCATAGTTTACTATGATTAGAAGACATGGTATCGCACTAGTATGTGATTAGTAGCAGAATGCATGAACAGAAACGTATAAATAGCAGCAGATTAACATGATATCAGAACATTATTCTAGGCTGATGGTTTTATTAATGATTCGAGATTGAATATGATGGCAATAAAGACATGTTTAAGTGATGCGAGTATTATGACGTCTGGCCAACGCAATAATATTACATCATGTAACATGGATTTATTGGGATCATAGGAAGCCTCGAGGAGTTTTCATTAAATAGTTAATGAGACTAAACTATGGATTCAGAAAGATAGAATGGAGACTTAGTAAAATATGTATACACGAGTAGGATAATCATAAGTTCTACTAGTCTGAGTATCTAGTTTACTCAAGCAAATATTTGTATCTAGAAATTCAGCAATTAAGCAGAACCTAATAATCATTTAGAACCTACGGAATCAGAAATTGTCTAGAAATCCGTTACCTTGAGTTACGTATTCGACATGTAGCGAACTCTAGAGGTAGTTCGTGGGGACACGAACAGAATAAGTGGGGAGAGTTGTAACATCCCGATTATGGTGTTTAAGGTATTTTATTACTAAAAAGCCATTGCGTAAGTTTGACTACGACTATATAAGTTTGAATGCGTTACAGGATTGGTTAGTCAAACCCGATAGTCAAACTATAAGTATAAATATCATATGCTAATGTTTTAGAGAGTATTATGAGTCTCGAGTATAAAAGAAAGGAACTTGAGGGATCTAAGTTGCCAAGATTGCAAAGTTATATTTAGAAGTTGAAATTACAAGAATGCCCTTGTGTTTAGATAACTTAAAATCTCAGAATTTTCTCTTGTTATCACACGTGTTGTGTGCATGTGTTCTTGGAGGGAAAGGAGCTAGAAAACTTAAGGATGAAGAAATCATCCTTATGATGATTTGAAGTTGATATTGATAATTATTATGCTATATACATGATGTTTTAAGCTTCTCTAACATGTTCCTCATCAAAGGTACGAATTAAATTCACTTTTAGATTTCATGATTACGGTAGAAATTGGGGGTTTTTGCCTAACAAGTATTAATGATGATTTTAATCATGTTCATAAAGGTTTATCCGAGTTTGATGCCTGATTATGAATTAAATAATGATTACAATTCAGAATTTATGAAGTCATGTAGTATTTGTATGAGGGTTAGAAGTTAGTTCATGGTATATGAAGAATATGGTTTTTAGTTATAAATTTAAAAGGGTATTTGGCACAAGGACATATTAGCAAATTTAGACATGTTATAAATGAAAAAGATTGTCGGAAATGATCATATACATATTTAATAAGCTGAGATATAAGTTTGTAAAGAGTAGAATAGCTTATTATGGGTTTTGGGTCGTTTTGGTGATTACCCAAATTGGGACAGCAAGGCTTGCAGAATTTTGCGCAGACTTACCTTTTCAAAAAGGCGAGAGAGTCTAATTTCCAACAAAAATAGCCTCGGGTATTGATTCAAGGTCTAAGTGGGTCAAAAACAGCAAAGTTTAGCAGACTGCAGAAATTCTGTATAAATAGGACTTTTAGTAAAAAGTGTTCAACGATGAAATAGCACCTCATGTAAATATGTTTGTGTGGTTTAGACCCCATACATGTTAGATATACGAGTTATGAAGTTCTAATTATCCTAGTATGCTTGTAATATGCTTAGGTGCTATTGGAAAGGCTTATGGATGCATAATGAAGATCAAAGGTGAGAAACGGTTTTAGATTTATGTTATTAGATTACACATGGCGTAAGAATGTATGTATAGCTTAGGAATGTAGCCGAAGGTTGCGATGTTTAGATATTCAGAAATAGCCGAGTATTATTTATCGTGTCATGATTCGGGTTTAACCGAAAGCGAGCCAAGTATAGGATACCCACAATGCGTATCAAAATCATGTTTAGGATGTTCACGAGGAGCATCATATCATGTTTATAAATCTCACAATGAGCATTACTATCATGTTTAGATTGCTCACAAGGAGCATTACATCATGTTCATGATGTTCACAAGGAACATCGTTATTATGAGTTAGGTGCTCACAAGTAGCATTGTAGACAAGGATAGGCTACCCCATAAATGCATCAATAATCACGTTGACCTAAGTGGTCATATTATCATATTAGTACTCATGTTGACCTGAGTGGTCATATTATCATGTCAAGTAGTCATGTTAACCTGAATGGTCATACTATCATGTCAAGTAGTCATGTTGACCCGATTGGTCATATTAGCATGTCATGTACTTATGTTGACATGATTGGTCATATAATCATGTTATGTAGTCATGTTATCCCAAGAATCCTATGTGGATGACCCGAGCATCCTAAGTGGATGACAGTGACGTCCTAAGTGGATGACAAAAGCATCCTAAGTGGATGACCCGTACTTTAATTAGTACTTACGTCCTTCGTGGATGACCCATTTAAACAAGCACAATGACAGATTAGCGTCCCAAGACGAGTACTCGTCGGCTAGGGACTTTATTATGCAGAACATGATGATTAAGTATCGCATAGTCATATGAGATGCCATATATTATATATGTACATAATACAGGTGTAAGATGACTATATGTCGTACCTAATATAGAATTATTTATTTATAGAACCACGTTACAGAATTGCAAGATTTCTCAGATCCCTTTAACTCACTAAGTCGTAAGGACTTACCGTTCTCAGTTCTATGTTTTTGCAAGTTATTGTAGGATAAGTTGGAGCTCGTAGATGGTAGCTAGGAGTGTGATGAGATGGCATTTATACATGATCTCATCGGTCTTTTCGGGCTTTAAATGTATATAAATGTCATAAAATACCATATATTGTGCTTGTATTTGTTTACTTGTGTTTTAGGTATGGATATCGTGAAAAAAGACAAAAGATCACAAGAAACAATGAAAAATGGACACGAGAAACGAAGCCGTACAAAGACCCGGACCCAAGTTCATGATTTATCCAACAAATACCCTTGAAGACTTGAAGATATGCAAGATTGATCCTCAATGAATGAAGAAATGACACTTAAAACCCTTGTGAAATCATAATTACAAGTTTGGTCCCTTAAGTTTGTCAAAACTACACAAATGGTCCTTTAACTTTGAAGAAATGGCAAGATTTGTCCCTCATCAAATCTAATTTGTCAATTATGGTCCCTTATGAAGTTAAAGTTACATTGAAGACCTTTGAAGATCAACAATGTCCAAGATCAGTCCCTCAAATATCCAAAAATGGCAAAAACAACCCTTGATAACTTTTTACCAAAGTTTTATGCCAAAAGTGTGAAAACCATAACTTGAATAACAAAGGAATGCGTTTTATGGGGCTGAAATTCCTTTTATACATGTTTTGCCAAAGAACAAGGACTAAAGTTGCCACAATGAAACATTCAAATCTATTTTGCGCCAAACACATCTCCAGTCCACCAATTTCGGATCAAAATGTTTATTGTTTACCCACATGAACCCAGAACTTACCTCACTTAAAACAAAGGGTTAATTTAAATTACCTTGGCACACACTTAATTCACACGCCCATAAAACCATCCCAACCTTAAAACCCTCAATCCCACTCACCAAAGGGTCCCACACCCAAAACCGTTTCACCCATCATGTGACAACTTATTCCCCAAGTACTGCCACGTGTCAAGATCAACAGCCCACACTCTTTGCTTCACTCCAAAGCTATTTTAAACGGTTTGGATCATTTTGGACAACTCACAACCAAGAATCGTCTAGAAGACCTCAAGGACATATTTGGAATTTCACTTCTAGGGTTTGTGAATAGTGAATAGCTAGCATTTGCCTATAAAAAGACTCTTCAACATGTGAGAGAGCTTTTGTTCCAGTTTTAGGCTATCAATCTTTGTAATCCCTTTTTAAGTTAATAAAATTTGATTTTCAGAAATTTGTGAAATCTTGATCTTGTTTATTAAAAGTTGGTGTTAGAATAGCCTAATTCTGAGTTCCATTTACATGTTTGAAGGTTTTTGAGGCAAGGTTTTAGTCCATAAGACTTGTGTTTCAAAAATCAGGAAAGTGCTTGTTTATTGTTCATCACTTTTGTTTGTTCTTCTTAGCAGGTACTTGGAAGCTGATACTTGTTCTGCTAGTACCTCAGCTCAAACATTCCAGGGCCTAGATGTAGGTCTTGGAGGTTTTCACCTTCTCCCTTTTCAATTTTCTCTCCTATTTTCTGAATTTTGGTAATTTTGCATGATTATTCTTGAATCTGTGTTTTTATGGTTGATTATTGTTCATTTGGTATTGTTTGATGTTATTGAGGTGTTGTTAACTTGATTTGTGGGTTAAAACTAGATAATCCTTTGGAAATTTGTCAAAACAGGTTTTTAAGGGGTGTTTGGGTTAACTGTATAAGCAGGTTTTGAGGCTTATTGAGTGGGTGTTTTGTGTTGTTATCTGTTGGTGTTTGTTTACCTGGTGTACTTGGTCGTATATATGCAGGTTTTGTGGTTTGAAACACCTAGATTCATAATAGGGCTATAAAATCTTTGTTACTTGATATTTTTGGGTGTGGTTTAGGGGACCCCTAGATCTAATCATAGACTAGGGTTAACAAGTGATTAAACTAGGTTAATAACATCAGGGAAAGAGATTTGGATGCTTGAAATTGGATTTAGTGTCAATTATATCAGCAAAAGTTTCTGCATATTCACCTTGTTCTTATCAGTAATTGTTGATGCTTGATTCTGCTTGTTCACTTTGATTCAGTGGTTGATATAAGTTTGTTTGTGCTTATTCATAGTTTATATAGCTTGTGTATGCATCCTGTTGAATTTGGCTGGCTTATTCATGCTATATCTGCTTATTTGTGCATAACTGCTTATTTCCCATATATGTGCTATATCTGGTGACTGTTTGCTTAATTTGAGCTTATTGTGTGAACCAAATTGTGATTTTCTTGTTGATATTGACTCCTTGTGATTCACTGATCACAAGGGTGCCCTTGTTTCCAATTGAATCATACTAAATCTCTCTAAAAAACTTGGTCAAATAGTCAAAGCAGTGGGAACTCCTTTCCCCTGCTGCTAGCCACTGCTAGTGTTAATTGGGTTTCAGCTTATCAATAAGCTAAAATAGCTTATTTTAACCAGCAACAACTTGGATTTTGTAATAGGTGCTCATTATTTGACCCATTTGTTCATACTGGAGCATTTGGTGTGTTGACTTTAGGGTTTGACTAGAAAACCAACTTAATTGACTTTTTCATAAGTGATTATTGGCTTATTCTGGCTTATTGGTTTTGCTTATTGGAATTTTGTTGATTGTTTTGGCTTATTGAGTTCATTTGTGACATTTTGCAAGTTGAATCAAGTTCTGAGGTGCCCTAAATCTCAAACCCGACTATTTTGTCTTTTAGTGAAATTGTACTTTGCTTATTTCTGGCTTATTGAGTGTGCTTTTTCAAAATTTCTTTTTACAGATCTCTTAAGCATCCCAAAAGAAGGTTGTGTGTCAAATTAGAGCTTATGGCATTAGCTTATTGCTTAATGGGCTAAAAAGCCCAATAAGGATAAGCTGTTTGCTTAATAAGCTGTGATAAGCTCACTTTCAGCTTTTGGGCCTTTAGAGTTTTGTGTTTAGAATTGAATTTCGAGTCAGATTGGGCTTTTCCAAGTCAATTGGGACAAGTTTGACTTTTTGGGCTAAAAAGCCCATTTAAGTGGACTGTTTTTGGTTTTGGCCCATTTGAGGGCCCAATAGGGGTATTCTGGTCATTTCACTTTCATTTTCTATTTATTTAGGGTAAAATAAACTAGTTTGCAAGTTTTTAGAATTTTTTTATAATTTTTGGATTTTTAATATTATTTTAATATTATTTTATTATTATTTTTCAAATTTCTCATTTTTCAACTTTTTACATTTTTCTTAGCTTAAATTCATTACAATAGGAATTTTGAAACTTTTAGAATAATTTTATCATCTTTAGATTAATTTTTATAATTATTTTAAGTTTTTATAGTTTTTAAATCATTTTAAATAGTATTTCTTAGTTTAAAAATTTCTAAAAATAGTTTTTAATCTTTTTAGGTCATTTTAGAGGTTTACCAAGTGAAAAATCTTTATTTGGGCTTTTTGATAATTAATTTGATTTTTAGGGCTTTAATTAGCATTTAAAAATTGAATATTTAATTAATTAAAAGGTTTGAAAAAGTTTTGATCATTGGTAAACTCTTATTTTATTTATTTTGATTTTTGGTGAATTTTTGGTAATTTTTAGAATTAATTTTTATTTTAGCTTATTTTACGGTTTTACGTTTTGTCGTCGTAGTAATTAATTTCACGTCTTCGTCATCCTCTTTTCTCATCCCTTTCTAAACCAATATTAATCTCAAACCTTGCTACATCTTAGTCACACACATATACCTCCTTGGGAAACGAACTTCATTGGGTCATTGGTGCTTGATTTTCCTAAATCATCACTTAATACTTACCGCTCATTTACGCTCTTTTGTTTTCCTAAACAAGAGGTGTAATTTCCACAATCATTTTGGCGCCGCTGCCGGGGAGGTGTGTCGTGATTAATTTGTCTTGTTGTTTTTAATATTAACCATAAATAGTATTTGTATTAGTAGAACTCTACTAATATGTATTATCGGTTTTATTGGTTTTCTTGTGAAATTATTATTACTATATTGTATTAAGTATCACAATCAATTCAAAGTATCTCCAAAAGTGTGAAAACACAACATTAATTGGGATTTGATCTACTAATTATTGTATTCGAATCTCAAACAAAAAGAAAAAGGCAAAAATAGATAAATACTTTCGTGAAGCTCGATTTTGAAAAATACAAACTATAAGGTAGGTATAAGGCGGGTATTATAAAATATACCCTAAGGAAAAAGGCTCTTAAGTGCTTCGCGCCGTCTCGTTTCCCCGCTTGCTTGTGAGTATTTTGAGATTGAAGGCTAATCGAGGGTTTTGCCGCCCAAAGTATTATTACGTATAATATATTTGCTTGGTTTTCTTTGTGATTAGACCCTCTTGAACAATTTGGTTTTCACCAAAGTTCTAAAGTCATTCGAAGGCGTTCACTCCACATGATTGTTTTCATTCCTTTGAGGCTTCTTTAATCAAGAGTTTGATTCGAGGAGAGATTTGGTAGATTGTTGTCTACGAAGATACACCAAAATCCAAAAAAATTAAAAACAATCAAAAACAAAAAAAAAATTGAAAATTCACAAAACACCCAAAAAGAATCTTCTTTGCTCACCTCCCATTCTTCGTGAAGTTTATGATCACTCGTAATCAAGCAAAACGAGCTCGTAAACGTCTTCAAAAGCAAGCCAATCAAGAGACGTTGATTGAAGAACAAACTCCAATTGTTGAACCTATTGTAGAACAAGAAGTCGTCATGGCTAATCGTACTATGATGGAGTTGCTACAAGCACCCACCGAGGGTTTTGGAGAGGCCATTGTGATTCCCGCTATCCTTGCGGAGAATTTTGAGATTAAGACGGGTTTAATGTCGATGTTGCAAGCTAATAAGTTTAGAGGTCATGAGAAAGACAACCAGCATTACCACATTAGGAATTTTAATCGTCTCACCGCTACTAGCAAGTTTAAGGATGTTCCACATGACGCCATTAAGATTATGTTGTTTCCATACTCGTGAGATGGACCCGCTAAAATTTGGCTTGAGAAAGAACCGCCAAATTCAATTTTGACATGGGGTGATCTCGTTTCTAAGTTTGTGAACAAGTTTTTTCCACCATCTAAAACAACACATTTGAAAAATGAGATTTCAAGATTTGTTCAAAGAAATAATGAAAGTTGTTCAATGGCATGGGAACGCTTTAAAAAATGTTACATGAATGTCCACACCATGATTTTTCAGAATTGCATCAAATTGATACTTTTTACAATGGGCTTAATGATCATGAACGAGATTACTTGAATGCCGCCGCGGGTGGTAATTGTTTGTGCAAAACGACCGATGAAGGTTTAAAGATTATCGAGAATAGATCTAAGGTTTATAGCCCTCGTAACACACCGAGTGTTGCCAATTTGGGTTCGTCATCGTCGTCATCGTCTCGTAGCATTCATGTAAGTGCCTTACATGATGAAGCTAATGAGGAAAATCGGTTTTTTGATAGATTTGCTAATCTTATGACTCATTGGAAAGCTCAAGAAGCTTCAAATTCCGCTTCGGTTAAAGCGGTTGCTAAGAGTTGTTTGTCTTGTGGTGGAGCTCATGATCTTTCCGAGTGCATTACCGCGGATGGTAACACTTCAAGTGCTTATGTAGCAACGGGAACTTACAACCAAAACGGTCAAGGTTCCCGCCCAAATCAAGCTCCACCAAATCAAAATGCTAATAACTATCGAAACAACAACCAAGGTGGTAATTACCAAGGCAATTCACGTAACTACAACAAAGGGAATTATCAAAGTGGGAATGGACAAGTCACCAATCAAAACCAAAACCGTGATTTTCAAAACACTACACAAGGTTTTCAAAATGCTCACACTAAAAATCTTCAAGGAGAATTTTTGGATTATGCTAAAGCAAATGATGCTATGTTTGATAACATGCAACGTGAGATGATTAGCTTAAGATCCGAGTTGAAAAACGATCTTAAAAACGAACTTGCTAATGAACTTAAAACTCATGCAAATAAATGGAAGGAAATGTTCAACGTCTTCAAAAAAATCAACAAAAGATGGAACAAGGACAACATGAGATTAAGCAAGAATTGTTAAAAGCGGATGCTAGGCAATCAAAATTTGAGGACCGACTGGCAAAAATGTTTGAAGCAATCATGTGTAAACCCTCTTCCTCGGGTGGTCTTCCTAGTGATACCATTGCGAACCCGAAGGGAGAAATGAAGGTTATTACTACACGTAGTGGTAAAACTTTCAAGGAACCAATCTCTCGTCCAAGTACTTTTACGGAGAAGGAAATCCAGAAAGAACCCGGGGTGATGGTCGAAAAGGAGCACATTACAATCCCACGAAGTACCGCTCAAACCACACCTACGGTTGAACCAATACAAATTGTGGAACCCAAGATTCCAAGACCGTTGCCTAATGTCCAACCCACACCACCCTTACCTTACCCTTCGAGACGAAACAAAGAGGAATTGCAAGAACGTAACAAACAACAAATTGAGCTTTTTATAAAAATGTTTCAACAAGTGCATTTTGATGTGAGTTTAGCCGACGCGTTGTTGTATATGCCTCGTTTCGCTTCCACTTTTAAAAGTATGATGAGCGATAAGGAAAAGCTTTCAAAGCTTGCTAATTGTTCTTCGGTTTATCTTAACCGCATACCTGAAAAAGTCGGTTACCCCGGAAAGTTTCTCATTCCTTGTGACATACAAGATATGAAAGAATGCCTCGCCTTGGCCGATCTTGAATGCCTCGCCTTGGCCGATCTTGGTGCGAGCATTAATTTGATGCCATTTTCCATTTGGAAATCGCTTTCGCTTCCGGCTCTTATTCCATCGAACATGTCTATCGAGATGGCCGATCATTCTACGATTTTAGCATGTGGAGTAGCCGAAGATGTTTTTGTGAAAGTGGGGAAGTTCTACTATCCCGTTGATTTTATAGTAGTTGACATCCCCGCGGATCCTCAAGTTCCTCTAATTTTAGGTCGTTCATTTTTAGACACCTCGAGATCGCTTATCGACGTTCATGCAAGAACTATCACTTTGAGATTCAACGAAGAGGAACTTGTTATAAACGCTACTCAAAACTCGAAACCTTCTCATGTTTATGCAATCGCTACCATCAATCACATTGACATAGTTGATGTGGTTTGCGATGAGTTTTCACAAGAAGTGTTAGGTTTTTCCGATAGCTCGTCAAGTGGCAATCCCACTATTTTGGATCCGATTCTTGCTAATTCCACACCAAATCTCACTCCATTCCAAGGAGGAGATTTCACTTCAAATGAAATCGACAATGAAGATGAGGTGTTGATTAGTGATGATACTTCTATTCCACCATTTATTCCACCGATGGAAGTTATGAGTGTTGAACCAAAATCTTCAATCGAGGAACCACCTATCCTTGAAATGAAAGATCTTCCTTCTCACCTTGAATACGCATTCTTGGAAGGTGATGACAAGTTTCCGGTTATTATTGCAAGAGGTCTTGCTAATGATGAAAAACCGAGCACTTGAAAGTTCTTAAAGCTCATAAAGGGGCAATTGCGTGGAAAATTTCCGACATTAAGGGTATTGACCCAAAATTTTGTACTCACAAGATTTTAATGGAGGAGGACTACAAACCCGCAATTCAAAGTCAAAGAAGGGTGAATCCCAAAATTCACGATGTCATTAAAAAGGAAGTCTTAAAACTCCTTGACGCGGGAATGATTTATCCCATCTCCGATAGCCCATGGGTGATCCCAATCCATTGTGTCCCTAAAAAGGGAGGAATGACCGTTGTGCCTAATGAAAACAACGAGTTAATTCCCACTCGTTTTGTGACCGGTTGGAGGGTGTGTATTGACTACCGAAAGTTAAATGACGCCACTCGTAAAGACCACTTTCCTTTGCCCTTCATGGATCAAATGTTGGAGCTACTCGCGGGAAATAAATTCTATTGCTTTTTAGATGGTTTTTCCGGTTACTTTCAAATCCCTATCGACCCTCGTGATCAAGAGAAGACTACGTTTACGTGTCCTTATGGAACGTTTGCTTATCGTAGGATGCCTTTCGGACTTTGTAATGCACTGGGTACGTTTCAACGGTGTATGATGGAAATTTTTCACGATATGATCGAGAAGTCGATGGAAGTGTTTATGGATGACTTTTCGGTATTTGGCAATTCGTTCACGTCGTGTTTATCTAATCTCTAGAAAATGTTACAACGTTGTGAAAAAACCAATCTTGTGCTTAATTGGGAAAAAATGTCATTTTATGTGTAAACAAGGAATCGTCTTAGGACATAAGGGGTCGAAAGCGGGGATTGAGGTCGATAAAGCTAAGGTAGACTTCATCGCCAAGTTACCTCATCCCAAAACCGTTAAGGGAGTTAGGAGTTTCCTAGGCCACACGGGCTTTTATCGTCGTTTCATCAAGGACTTTTCGAAAATCTCTCAACCTATGACACACCTTCTCGAGAAGGATGCTCCTTTTAATTTCAATGAGGATTGTGTTAGAGCTTTCGAAACTCTCAAAAGGAAACTTACCGAAGCTCCCATTCTTGTTGCTCCTAATTGGGAATTACCCTTTGAAATCATGTGCGATGCAAGTGATTATGCTATAGGGGCCGTCTTAGGGCAACGTCATGAAAAGCATTTCCATCCTATCCATTATGCTAGTAAGACGATGACCGAGGCTCAAATAAAGTACACCACAACGGAAAAGGAATTCCTTGCCGTAGTTTATGCTTTTGAGAAATTCCGTCCTTATCTCGTCTTAACTAAAAGCATCGTGTATACCGACCATTCGGCTATCAAGTATCTCTTAGCTAAGCAAGATGCTAAGCCGAGATTGCTTCGTTGGATGCTCCTCCTCCAAGAATTTGATGTCACCGTGCTTGACAAAAAAGGAGCCGAGAATCTAGCGGCCGATCATCTCTCTCGTCTAGAAGATCCTCACAAAGATGTTTTCGAGAACAAGGAAATCACCGAAATATTTCCTCTCGAGACTCTCGGTGTAGTGAATTCTAAAGACACCACCCCATGGTTTGCCGACATTGCAAATTACCATGCGGGAAATTTCATAATAAAGGGTATGACGACACAACAAAAGCGAAAATTCTTTCGTGACGTCAAGTTCTATTTTTCGGACGACCCTTATCTCTTTCGGGTTTGTGCGGATCAACTCTTTCGACGTTGTGTTTTTGATGCCGAAGCTTCTAATATCCTTAGAGCTTGTCACGAGGGACCCACGGGGGGTCACCACGGTGCTAATCTCACGGCTAAGAAAGTGTCTGATGCCGGCTTCTTTTGGCCTTCTATCTATCGTGATGCACACGCACTTGTGAAGTCGTGTGATTCGTGCCAACGTCAAGGAAAATCGTCTCAACGTGATGAAATGCCGCAAAACATAATTGAAGTGTGTGAGATTTTCGACATATGGGGTATAGACTTTATGGGGCCGTTCCCATCGTCTCATGGTAACAAATATATCCTCGTCGCGGTGGACTACCTTTCTAAGTGGGTGGAAGTTAAGGCTTTACCTACTAATGATGCTCGTGTGGTAGTGATGTTTTTGAAGCAACTATTCTCTCGGTTCGGAACCCCTCGTGCTATTATAAGCGATCGTGGAACCCATTTTTGTAATGACCAATTCGAAAAGGTTTTAAAGAAATATGGAGTTACTCATCGTCTTTCTACGGCTTATCACCCGCAAACGAGTGGGCAAGTCGAGGTTTCGAACCGAGCTTTGAAGAGGATTTTAGAGAGGTCAATTGGAGAAAACCGTGCTTCATGGTCCGACAAACTCGATGACGCTTTATGGGCCTTTAGGACCGCTTGTAAGACACCTATCGGTTGCACTCCTTATAAGTTAGTCTACGGGAAGAATTGTCATTTGCCTATTGAATTGGAGCACAAGGCATATTGGGCCCTTAAGCATGCAAACTCTGACTTGAAGACCGCGGGAGATCACCGGAAAATACAATTGAATGAATTGGATGAATTAAGAGACAATGCTTATGAAAATTCATTAATTTTCAAAGAAAAGACTAAATAGTTTCATGATGCAAAGATTAAAAACCGGGTTTTTAACGTTGGTGATCAAGTGTTACTTTTTAACTCTAGACTTAAGATATTTTTCGGGAAATTGAAATCTCGTTGGTCGGGTCCTTTCACCGTTACACAAGTGTTTCCTTATGGGACCATCGAGCTAGCTCAAGATGATGGTCCTAACTTCAAGGTGAATGGACATAGGCTTAAGCACTACTTTGGTGGGGAAATTTTTTCAATGGTTGACCTCGACCAAGTCACATTCCCCAATGATAATTAGCATTGAGGGGATCGAGTCAAGCTCATGACTCGGTAATCAAAAATGAGGTGCCTCGTGGGGGAGATCCCATGCTTATCCTTTTATGCTTACTAATCACTAATGAGGGGACTTGTACCCTTCCAACTCGTTGTCTCGTGGTTGTTTGTGATTGTGTTATCTAGATCATCATCATCTACGATTGAAGACTCTCGTGTTCGTTTACGTGAGCCTCCATCGTTTTCTTGAAGAAGTTTTTCACGAATCCATGACATATCCTTTATTGTTCTAACAATTATCTTTTAGCATAATTAATAAACGGCTTTAGATATATTGTTGATCACCCTTTCCATGCTAGATCCTAAGCATTCGATTCTTCGTCTCTAGTATGGGGGTGCTCCACCTTTAGACTCGAAACATTGAGGACAATGTTTACTTTTAGTATGGGGGGGTGAATAGATACTTGCTTTGCTACACCATCACGCTTTCCAACTTTCAATGTTTTGTTTTTGTTGCTAATAAGGCTAAAAATGGCCCAATTTTAAAAATTTTCTTAGTTTTCATAAGTGTTTTTTAGACACGAATGTATATTTTCCGATGGGTAGAATAAGAGCTAATTTTTGACTTGATGGGCATTTGGAGCCATTTACATTCCTTAACCCGCTCAATTCAAGTTTTGCTAGACTTTTATATAGGGAACTTTAAAATGCGAAAGTCTTAGCTCATTCGGGTTAAGAACAAAAACTTTTCGCAAGTTCCTATAATTGATCCTAGAAAGTCACTTATCAAGGGAACTATAAAATGCATTCTCTAAACTTGTAAAAGTCCAAGAAAGTGCAAGATCCTATAGGTGGCTTGAAAACCCAAAACTTTGATTTGATATAGTCTTAATGAAAGCTAATCCAAATTTGACTTAATTTTGACTTGCATGGCTAAGTATTCACGAGTCTCTTTAATTAGAGGTCTTTATATAGTGAAGAACGAGAGATGATAGAGTTAGACAAGTGATCATGCTAAACGTAGGACATGAAAATGTTCTTTCAAAAACTCATATGTTTTTAATTGTGGCTTTTTCTTCCCATAAGATCAATGCATTAGGAATAAAAATAATTGCAATAAGTAAGGTCGTACGATTTGAAAGGTTACTTAGCCTCTAGCGCAAGATCGTTTAAAAGTTGCTCGGGGTTGAATAGAGTTCATAGCCAAGGAATAACTTATTGAAGCGGGACGCGAAGATTGGTGATCATCCAAAAAGGCCCTAAGAAGGCATGAGGATCCCTATTTTGTTGCTAAAGATCCAAGATGATGTGAAGTATCATTATTCCTAAATCAATATGAAGGATCGAGACACACGACGAAAAGCAATTACTCCCCTAAAGATCATGGAGAAAGTCTATCCAAAAAGACCCTTACAAGGTATGAGGATAAATATATCCAAGTCCAAAAAGGAGGCCGATCGTTGTATATCAAAATCCAAAGTAAAGATTAAAGAAAAAATGATGAAGTTGTGGTCCAAATATGAAGAATCTCTAAAAAACGTCAAGTGAAGAAATTCCAAATATATGAAGAGAAGATCATAATTTCAAGAACGTCTTCCCAAGATTTGAAGTATGAAGTACATGCCAAATATCGGTCCGAGAAAGGTCTCAAATCGTAAAACGAGTTATGCCAAGATATGAACTTAAGGAGATACACGAGAAGCCGTTCTAAAAGATTTTGTCCTTCGGCTAACTATCGATTAAATCGTGCTACTTTGCTTTCGGACTAATAACTAGTCAAATAAGTCAATATGAATCACTTGTGATCCATGGCAAATAGTTAAAAATGCTAGTAACCCATTTCCTTTTATAATAACTAGGATTACGAGGAGAAAAAGTATTACACAATTTGGACGTATGAGTAGTGTTAGCATTGTGACTTGTACCAACAATGATCTCGTTTTTGCACTTAGCATGGAATGTATGACAATCAAGGATGACAAAGTTTACTCTAAGGGGCATTTACTTGTTTCTATTTTTTGACCCTAAAAGTCACATTCGTGATGAAAATCATACATTATGTCTTTACACATCTTCGTAGTATTATTGCAAGTCTTTTAGTTTTCAATAAAGGTTAATAAATTTTAACTTTGGTGATGCTTAGATACTTTATTCTAGCATTGCGTGAGGGCACGGCAATGGCTTAGTATGGGGGAGTGATGAGATGGCATTTATACATGATCTCATCGGTCTTTTCGGGCTTTAAATGCATATAAATGTCATAAAATACCATATATTGTGCTTGTATTTGTTTACTTGTGTTTTAGGTATGGATATCGTGAAAAAGACAAAAGATCATAAGAAACAAGGAAAAACGGACACGAGAAACGAAGCCGTACAAAGAACCGGACCCTAGTTCATGATTTATCCAACAAATACCCTTGAAGACTTGAAGATATGCAAGATTGATCCTCAATGAATGAAGAAATGACACTTAAAACCCTTGTGAAATCATAATTACAAGTTTGGTCCCTTAAGTTTGTCAAAATTACACAAATGGTCCTTCAACTTTCAAGAAATGGCAAGATTAGTCCCTCATCAAATCTAATTTGTCAATTATGGTCCCTTATGGAGTTAAAGTTACATTGAAGACCTTTGAAGATCAACAATGTCCAAGATCAGTCCCTCAAATATCCAAAAATGGCAAAAACAACCCTTGATATCTTTTTACCAAAGTTTTGTGCCAAAAGTGTGAAAACCATAACTTGAATAACAAAGGAATGCGTTTTATGGGGCTGAAATTCCTTTTATACATGTTTTGCCAAAGAACAAGGACTAAAGTTTCCACAATGAAACATTCAAATCTATTTTGCGCCAAACACATCTCCAATCCGCCAATTTCGGATCAAAATGTTTACTGTTTACCCACATGAACCCAGAACTTACCTCACTTAAAACAAAGGGTTAATTTAAATTACCTTGGCACACACTTAATTCACACGCCCAGAAAACCATCCCAACCTTAAAACCCTCAATCCCACTCACAAAAGGGTCCGACACCCAAAACCGTTTCACCCATCATGTGACAACTTATTCCCCAAGTACTGCCACGTGTCAAGATCAACAGCCCACACTCTTTGCTTCACTCCAAAGCTATTTTAAACGGTTTGGATCATTTTGGACAGCTCACAACCAAGAATCGTCTAGAAGACCTCAAGGACATATTTCGAATTTCACTTCTAGGGTTTGTGAATAGTGAATAGCTAGCATTTGCTTATAAAAAGACTCCTCAACATGTGAGAGAGCTTTTGTTCCAGTTTTAGGCTATCAATCTTTGTAATCCCTTTTTAAGTTAATAAAATTTGATTTTCAGAAATTTGTGAAATCTTGTTCTTGTTTATTAAAAGTTGGGGTTAGAATAGCCTAATTCTGAGTTCCATTTACATGTTTGAAGGTTTTTGAGGCAAGGTTTTAGTCCATAAGACTTGTGTTTCAAAAATCAGGAAAGTGCTTGTTTATTGTTCATCACTTTTGTTTGTTCTTATTAGCAGGTACTTGGAAGCTGGTACTTGTTCTGCTAGTACCTCAGCTCAAACATTCAAGGGCCTGGATGTAGGTCTTGGAGGTTTGCACCTTCTCCCTTTTCAATTTTCTCTCTTATTTTCTGAATTTTGGTGATTTTGCATGATTATTCTTGAATCTGTGTTTTTATGGTTGATTATTGTTCATTTGGTATTGTTTGATGTTATTGAGGTGTTGTTAACTTGATTTGTGGGTTAAAACTGGATAATCCTTTGGAAATTTGTCAAAACATG
Source organism: Glebionis coronaria (assembly GCA_025667525.1). NCBI lineage: Eukaryota > Viridiplantae > Streptophyta > Magnoliopsida > Asterales > Asteraceae > Glebionis > Glebionis coronaria. Next base: position 422,237,801 of record CM046877.1, on the reverse strand, counting down.
TTTTTAAGGGGTGTTTGGGTTAACTGCATAAGCAGGTGTTGAGGCTTATTGAGTGGGTGTTTTGTGTTGTTATCTGTTGGTGTTTGTTTACCTGGTGTACTTGGTCTTATATATGTAGGTTTTGTGGTTTGAAACACCTAGATTCATAATAGGGCTATAAAATCTTTGTTACTTGATATTTTTGGCTGTGGTTTAGGGGACACCTAGATATAATCATAGACTATGGTTAACAAGTGATTAAACTAGGTTAATAACATCAGGGAAAGAGATTTGGATGCTTGAAATTGGATTTAGTGTCAATTATATCAGCAAAAGTTTCTGCATATTCACCTTGTTCTTATCAGTAATTGTTGATGCTTGATTCTGCTTGTTCACTTTGATTCAGTGGTTGATATAAGTTTGTTTGTGCTTATTCATAGTTTATATAGATTGTGTATGCATCCTGTTGAATTTGGCTGGCTTATTCATGCTATATCTGCTTATTTGTGCATAACTACTTATTTCCCATATCTGTGCTATATCTGGTGACTGTTTGCTTAATTTGAGCTTATTGTGTGAACCAAATTGTGATTTTCTTGTTGATATTGACTCCTTGTGATTCACTGATCACAAGGGTGCCCTTGTTTCCAATTGAATCATACTAAATCTCTCTAAAAAGCTTGGTCAAATAGTCAAAGCAGTGGGAACTCCTTTCCCGTGCTGCTAGCCACTGCTAGTGTTAATTGGGTTTCAGCTTATCAATAAGCTAAAATAGCTTATTTTAACCAGCAACAACTTGGATTTTGTAATAGGTGCTCATTATTTGACCCATTTGTTCATACTGGAGCATTTGGTGTGTTGACTTTAGGGTTTGACTAGAAAACTAACTTAATTGACTTTTTCATAAGTGCTTATTGGCTTATTCTGGCTTATTGGTTTTGCTTATTGGAATTTTGTTGATTGTTTTGGCTTATTGAGTTCATTTGTGACATTTTGCAAGTTGAATCAAGTTCTGAGGTGCCCTAAATCTCAAACCCGACTATTTTGTCTTTTAGTGAAATTGTACTTTGCTTATTTCTGGCTTATTGAGTGTGCTTTTTCAAAATTTCTTTTTATAGATCTCTTAAGCATCCCAAAATAAGGTTGTGTGTCAAATTATAGCTTATGGCATTAGCTTATTGCTTAATGGGCTAAAAAGCCCAATAAGGATAAGCTGTTTGCTTAATAAGTTGTGATAAGCTCACTTTCAGCTTTTGGGCCTTTAGAGTTTTGTGTTTAGAATTGAATTTTGAGTCAGATTGGGCTTTTCCAAGTCAACTGGGCCAAGTTTGACTTTTTGGGCTAAAAAGCCTATTTAAGTGGACTGTTTTTGGTTTTGGCCCATTTGAGGGCCCAATAGGGGTATTCTGGTCATTTTACTTTCATTTTATGTTTGTTTAGGGTAAAATAAACTAGTTTGCAAGTTTTTAGAATTTTTTATAATTTTTGGATTTTTAATATTATTTTATTATTATTTTTCAAAATTCTCATTTTTCAACTTTTTACATTTTTCTTAGCTTAAATACATTAAAATAGGAATTTTGAAACTTTTAGAATAATTTTATCATCTTTAGATTAATTTTTATAATTATTTTAAGTTTTTATAGTTTTTAAATCATTTTAAATAGTATTTCTTAGTTTAAAATTTTCTAAAAATAGTTTTTAATCTTTTTAGGTCATTTTAGAGGTTTACCAAGTGAAAAATCTTTATTTGGGCTTTTTGATAATTAATTTGATTTTTAGGGCTTTAATTAGCATTTAAAAATTAAATATTTAATTAATTCAAAGGTTTGAAAAAGTTTTGATCATTGGTAAACTCTTAGTTTATTTATTTTGATTTTTGGTGAATTTTTGATAATTTTAAGAATTAATTTTTATTTTAGCTTATTTTACGGTTTTACGTTTTGTCGTCGTAGTAATTAATTTCACGTCTTCGTCATCCTCTTTTCTCATCCCCTTCTAAACCAATATTAATCTCAAACCTTGCTACATCTTAGTCACACACATATACCTCCTTGGGAAACGAACTTCATTGGGTCATTGGTGCTTGATTTTCCTAAATCATCACTTAATACTTACCGCTCATTTACGCTCTTTTGTTTTCCTAAACAAGAGGTGTAATTTACCACAATCAGAGTGCATTAAGAAAAGAAGACGCTTATGCTCGGTTAGATTCGAGCGACTCTTCCCTTGCACTTTGATATTGCTTGTAACGCTCCAATGTTTTCAGAGGTCTTAGATAAACTAGTTTTAAATGACTTAGTAGTTCATGAGTACGTTTTGTAAGTAAATGATCAATATCGAGATTTTTTATTATATATGGAAAAAAAATTACTCGAGTCAGGGCGTTTCATTTGATATTGTGGATGTTGATTTCATATCTTAGTTTAAGAGAATGTATTTTATAAATTAAAGACTAACAGGCGGAATACGTCAAACACCCAAAGCCTATTTAAAACCCATACAACTATTCTAAGATTATATGAGTACTGTAGTATTTTTTTCTTGGATCACTTATTATATATTGGATACCAACATGAACATAAGAAGACACCGACTTGCTTAAGTGTGTATTTACTCTAAAATAAGTAGGTTCCATCAAGTACCCAATGCTTTAGATATTTATTGTTTGAAGATAACAAAATAAGTAGAAATCACTTAAGTATATAGGAAGGAGTGGGGCTACCGATGCCTATGATTATTTCAAGAAGAAACTTTCAGCTATTGAAAATAGAAACAATGAGAGGTAATGAATCTGGTATTCATAAGTTTAAATGTAATCGGAGGCTGCTTGAATATACCGAGGATGCAGATCTGTAGAGGTGGCGTCTTCAAAGCAGCAAAGCTTTCAGAAATGGTTTAAAATATATGAACTTTGAATTCAGTGAAACGTTGAACCCCTCTATATTTAAGCTAGTATAAAATAGAACATTAGGTTTAGTTTTTGTAAGATTTCAAATTGTCATTTTAGTGCTATCTTCTGTTTATAAATATGTTATATACCTATGTACCATTATGGACAGTAGGTTTATCATACGAAATATATCTTTTCGTTGATATATATTGTATTCTATAACGTGACATGACTTACTCATGCCCCGTATATGAATGGTCTACAGGTAATTGTTTGCAGCCTTAAAAACCCACATAGAGGGAACATCAGTTATGTGCCTTGGTGGAATGAACTTCGAAATATGGCAAAGAAGAGCTATCTGTTAATCCGAAAATGGGGGATATATTGCTATTCTAAAGCATGGAACCTGATGCATCTCTAAATCCTTCAAGTTTACATGGTCAGTATATCAATCCATCTATGTATATGGATATGGAAAAATGGACAAGAGAGTAAGGGGTGAAAATAGGGTTGGTTACAATATGTAATTTATTGGTCGACGGGTTAGTTAAGTTGAGTTAACCATGTTTAACCTTTCTGCTGTAATAACAGTAATGATAATACTAAATAGAGTTTATAATCAAATTTAACACAATAATCGTTAATAAAATATAAAAAAACTGTGTGTCACCTATTTTGCCATCTTCTGGTGACTTATCTATATATGGGTTCATTGTTTCATTTCTGTATTTAAACACGTGACATTTGTAGATTCTGATATTTGATGAGTCAATTCATGCAGTTCTAGAAGAGGGTTTTTCATGGATCCTACTTTAGAATGAGAACTTGCAAAACATTCATGTTTCATCGCATCCTTTACTCTTAACATAGATTTTAAAGTTTTTTTTTGTTATTTAATCATAATGTGCACTATTTTTTATCTTTACATTTTGTGGACTTTTAGTAATGATGTTTATCTGTTGTTTGTGTTCGGAAGGATGATAATTAATGGAGCTTCTACCAATGTAACTCTTTCTAAATACGAGTTTCGAAATTCTGCTCGAAGGCTTTAGCTCAAAACTCTAGCTGATGACATGGCTTCTGCCTATAAGTTTGTGACATCACAAAAAACCATCAGTATAACCTATGGTATGGTGTCGTTGGATATTTAGAATTCAGTTACAAAGTATCTTCACTTTTGTCTCTAATTAATAAAGTTTTATAGTCATCCATGGTTTGCTTCTATGTCGTAGTGGTACTCTCATAAGTATTAGAGAGGAGGGTGTGCTGATGAGGGGTGCCTCGTCGTGCTGAGGTGGCCCCTCGTCGAGCTTCGTCGTGGCTCGTCGCCACACTGGACCCCTCACCCCCCATTTCGCCGTGTGGATTTCGTAAATGCGAAATGTTGACGACGAGAGGTAGTGGGCCAGCTTCTTCTTCTTTCTTTTTTCTTCAATATTTTTGTACAGAATATGTGTGTGTTTTGTGTTTTGTGTTCCGGATCTACACACTATTTGCGAAATGTGTTCTGTTTTCTGGATCTACATACACTATATGTGTACATGTGTGTGTTTTTGTACAGAAAGGAGGAGAAGATAGATACAGTAACTGTATATTTTTTTAATATTTTATTTTTACCTCTAATGTTTAGGTGGTTATTACTTTTTGGCTTAAATTTTTATATTTTTGTAATTTTTTTAAAGTGTGTTTAGTCTAAGATTATATTTCTATTTTCGTGTCGTATTTTTTTTTTTGTATTTGTAATTTTTATTTTCGTATTTGTAATGTTTTATTTAAATGAAATAAATTTTAATTTGTGTGAAAATGAAAAAAAGAAAAATAAAAGATAGTGGTGGGGCCTAAATGAAGAGGGTTGAATGTGTTGTGAGTGAAGGGGTATTTTTGTTAGTTGTGTTGATGTGATGTGGCGCTAAGTTGACAGATGATTAGGCAAAATTTTAAGAGGTTGGTTAGTTGTGATACCCTCCTCTCTTACGTTTACATTCCTACTACTAATCTATTTAGAATAAGTCCTCAACGGCATATTTGTACCGCTAAAGCTGCAAGAATGGCCTTTTATATTAATTAAAATCACATAGCTACAAGCAATGTTTTGAAACCGGTTTTTAATTGTCTCGGTTAAATCATCGGGTTTGGATCAACCAAGGTTAATCCGGGTTGAAGGTCAACAGTGTTAACCCGATATTCAAAAAAAAATATTTGTTTTATATTTTTAATAACTAGAAATTTTTTATATAAAAACAATAAAAACTTCCGTATATTGAAAATATAAATTGTTTACCACCCAATATAGTAGTATGTAAAAATAAGATTCCATTACAAATACGTAAGATTTACGTATTTTTTTTGTAAAAAAAACCCAAAAAATCGAAACCCGACCGGGTCTCTAGAACTGGGTTGACTCAGGTCACCCCAAACCCGGCGGGTCTAACCGGGTTATGAAAATAAAAAACCCAGATCAATATGACCCGTTCTTTCGACCGAAACCGAATCACCCGATTAACCCGAGTTTCAAAACATTGTCTACAAGCTCTAATACAATTATGAAGTGCAGAACTGTAAATCTATAACTTCTATTAAAACACACTTTTTAATGACCTCATCTTTGTCTATATGTCATGCTCATAATTTTTGTTGGTATATAATATTCAATTTTATGATGTCATATATCTACTTAATTTAACAAAATAAAATTACTAATATAAATTTTCTAAAATAAAATTTATACAGGCCTTGCTTTATTTTTTTCCAAGTCCCGATACCAGTCTTCCTGTGAAAAGAAGAACAATGACACAGCTCTATAACCAAGAATTTAAAATTTGAATTTCTTCTACTAATCTCTACTACATCCTCACTATGCTATTCAACTTGATTGATTTAGATTTTCCTCCAATCTTCAAATTCAAAGCCCTTTTTTTCCTTTATTTTGGTCTGGATGAAAATAAATAAGTTGATTTTAATTTTAATCAGTTTATGATTTTGATTGATTAAAGCCAAGTTTTAATCTTAGTCTTTTTTATTTGCAGATTTGAGCGAATTGGACAAGTATGTTCGCGCTGTTACAATTGTTCGAGGTATTTCTTATCGTTCATCTTGTTAGTTTTGAATCTTTATTGAATATTATGAATTATTTATTTATCTATATATATTTGTATGTCAAAATTCTTTTGTTTATTTATATGTGTTTGATAAAATGACTTGGAAAAATATTTTTGATAGAATGTGTGGAATTAGATGTTTAATTTGTGGTACCTGGAGCACAATTAAAATTTTAGTCTTTAATTTGGGTTTTGGCTTTTAGTTCATTGATCAACATATGAAGCTTTAAGTAAGTTCTGAATATACATAGCAGATGTAGATTCCGGTAGGTTTGTTTCTTTTTTTGCTTCTTCAACTGTATAATCAATCAATTAATATGTTTCATCTAAGATTTTGTTAGATGTTGTAAATCATTGAATTTATCATTCTTTTTCTTCAAACAAGACAATCATCATTTGGTTAACCTGATTTTCAAGAGATGTTAACACATTTGAGCTTATTAGCTATGCAGGTTTTTAATGACCACAAGCAGTACCCTCAGTCAAGAGTCCCTTTGACCACAACAAGTATTATGGAGGATTTTTATGAAGGATTCTTAGGTAAAAACTGTATTTAAAGTTTATTATAAACTAGCAACCTTTTGCAAAACCCTTTAATTATTTTTCAACAAATACCTGTGCAGACACAAAAATGCAGTATATAACTCTTAGTTGGCGACGGTTGAGAAGGTTATTGTCGAATTTTTATTCTTTGGTTGACCGACAACCATGGTTGATAAGGTAGGATACTGATAATCTTAGAAGTGTAAGTTACTCTTCGTTGTTTTTCTTTAGTTAATTTGATGGACTCAGTACTTGGGTTTTTTATGTTCACATAGTGTGTAACTTTAGGATTTGATCTATTGTTTCAAAGTGAAAAAGAAGTTTTAATACAAGTTGCTCCTAAATTGTTTTAATACATGAACTGTGTTGATTCATGATTAAAGAAGTTTCAAATCTAATCATAAAATGAATTCAGAATATGTACTCATAATTTTTGTTATTTGTAGGCCTTTGATACCTTTAGCAAGCGTCTGAAGTGGATATGAATCCGTTAGTTAACAAAGGCTCATGATACACCTAAAGATGTGCCCTGACAACTAAAACAAATCGCCGCACCACCTAAATTACAAACCACAGCAACAAGTACATAAATATTTCTCATTTTGATCGTGTACTTTAGAGTATAAGGAGGTGCATATGCAATTTAAGTATTTAATCCCAAACACCCTCTAATATGCACTATGTGTTTTTATATCGTTGTAGAAAAATTACCGAATTTAGTATCTATACTTGGTACATAGCTTATTATTTCTACTTTCTGAATTTGTAGGTCGCAAACAATGCTGGGAAAAGGTGTCAATATCTATAATCGTCGAAACAGGACTGCCCATTGGTGATGTTATTTCTCTCTTTTTTGCTGTTAGAGCTTCTCTTCAGGTTAGTCCACGCACCCACACACAGTATTCTCAACGTTAATTTAAAACTTATTCGAATGCAGAATTTTTGAGTTGTATTTTGACAAACATATGTCGCTTTGTGCTTCTGTATTGAATTTGGATATGTAAGTTTGATTTTTTGTTAAATGCGCAATTTGATTCTACGAACTGGTCTATAAAGAATTTGGATCCAGCTACTATGACTTATGAATATTAGCAGTAGATAGGTATGCAATTTTAAGTTACGATTTTTAAGGATGTTATGTAAGTATACGCCACATAGAAGGTACATTAATCTAATTATGGTAATATGAATCTGTATGGAAATGCGACTTATAATGTTACCGTTCGACCCATTAGGAACTGTTTGGGTCATTTTGTGACCAAATCCTCGAAATGGCTGTAAAAATTGCTAAGTTTACTATAAGTTAGGTGCATTATGTGCAATGTATGTTACATTAATACATATATAAGAATAAGGTGTGTTTGGATTAGGCTAATGTAGAATTTAAGAAGGCATTAATTTTTTAAATATTCTATGGAAATTTGAACTAATTCACATAATGGAAGAGCGTGTTCGACGTGATTTATCAGTATATAACCTGCTCGCAAATCTTTAGCAGTGCTTGGTTGCATATGTCTATTGTTTGCTACAACATCTCTTAGTGTAACTCATATCTACTACACTGATTTCCTAGCCCTAACGTTTCACTCTTACAAAAGGTAATCTTCATTCTCAACATCTAATAATGTTATGTTTAACAAATAATTTACATTTGCAGTTAGTAGCAGTTAAGAGACTTTGCTTGGATAGTTCTAATCTGTCACATGTTGCTGCTAGAAAAAAGGATAACATAGGTCCATTAATGAAGTAATCATTTTTCCATTTTCAAGGTTTTAAAGGCGTATAATTTTATTTTGTGCAGGCTATGCAAAACCTGCTCCTTTGTCTTGATACAGCCATATAGGCTTCTATGTATCAAAAATCTATGTGCCTGGAATAACTCCAACCCTTTTGTACAACAGCTCTAAATCTTTCTTCAGACGAACTACGCACAATTAACTTTCTCCCGTTAATACGACGTTAAAACCAATTATCAAACAAAAACAATCGGCCCCGCAGCGAAGCGCGGGTGTGCCTACCTTGTTTTAAACATATATTGCCCAACTTTTCTTAAGATTAGAAGTTTGAATCTGTTGTTTTACCATAATTTTGCTTCTTTTATTTTTCCTTATCTAATTGATACTTTTCTATCATTACTTAAACAGTATATGAAACCTTAACATGTGAACAATCATATAATTGTCATACGTGTTAATGCCAAATAGTGGTAATTTAGTGTCTTAACTCTCAGGATATAATAAACCCATTATTAGATTAAATCTTTAAAAATAAAATATTTTCCCTATTATCATCTCCTATTATCATTGCAGGGATAGTTTTATCTGTTCCAACAAGTTTTTAAAAAATTACAAAAATTAACATCTTAATTCTCCAAAACGTAAAATCATTTTTGCTAAATCGCTAAAAAGTATTTCTTTTTATTGCCCGTGTTGAACACGGGTTATGAGCTAGTAAGTTATACATTTTCACTTTTAAGTCACATGTGAACAAAATAAACTATATACCGTCTCATGAAAAATGCAATACTTCGCATTTTAGGATATAAATGACTAGTATATCATTCCAACATACAGTTACTATTTTTTTCCTCATATTAACTAAACATTATTATTAATGGGAATTGATTTGCACACTCATGAAATTGATTGGGACACTCAACATTATACATTACACAGTTATACTATGTTTTATAATATGCTTTATCTGCTTGTACTGTGAGTGTCCCAATAACTTTTGTGAGTGTGCAAATCATTTCCCATTATTAATGTATTCTACTATCATTAAATTATTAACTAAAACTCCATTCACACTCCATCCAGTATTGTAATTGTATTCTATTATCTTCGAACAGTTGATTTGGTGATCGATGTTGTTATCTGGTGACTCGACCAAGTTGACATGTTAGTTAAACCCGTTACCTGATGACTCAATAGAGTTAACTCAATGGTCAATACTTTTACCTTATGACTCGACGATGTTGACCCGATAGTCGATCTTGCGACACAACTAGGTTGATTTGATGTCGAACCCATGACTTAGTAATATCCCTTTTAAATATTAATATCCCTTTTAAATATTCATAGTGACTAATAAAAGACCATCCACATTAAAAAATGTTCAAAATTCAACATTTTCAACAACAAAAATATACCTTTTAAATATTAATAGAGATTAATATCTACTTTTTTTATCTTGGAAATCCGTAAGGCTAGCGTGCCCATCGCCTTATATTAACTATTTTCGTATGGGCTAATCTTTATTTTGAGAATAAGTTAACTACGATATATAACTCTTAAGATTAATTAGTTCACTAAAGATTATTTTTCATATGCTCTCATGAGATTTTTTATTTTCCGTTAAGATAATTGAGAATGATGATTTTAAATCTTTTCTTTTTTATTATAATATTCATACTTTTAAAAAAGACGTTATTCTCACACGAGAAAATATCATTCCAGTCTAAATAGTCTAAAGAAAAAGAGGAATGAACTTTTTATACTTACACGAACACAAAAGTAATTTAAACGGACCTATAACGTTCTTGGAAACTAAAATTTATGAACTGAACCAGACCATTGAGTGACGCAAAGTCATACACTATCAAAGGATGGTTTTCTTTTAACAGAGACCAAATTCTTACATGACAACTATATGTCCTACTCTTAATAGTCTATAGAAATATAAAAACAAAGATTTCAAATTTACAAAAACAGAGAAACCATTGTAACTAACCGACAAATTTTTTTTAGAAAAAGACTTATGAACCAAACCCGCCCGTTGGACGGGGTTACGCAACTAGTATATATATATATATATATATATATATATATATATATATATATATATATATATATATATATATATATATATATATATATATATATATATATATATATATATATATATATATATATATATATATATATATATATATATATATATATATATATATATATATATGTATATATATATATATATATATATATGTATATATATATATATATATGTATATATATATACATATATGTATATATATGTATATATGTATATACATATATGTATATATATATATACATATATATATATATACATATATGTATATATTTATATATATATATATATATATATATATATATATATATATATATATATATATATATATATATATATATACATATCTCTACTACATTATAAAGCAAAAACCAAAATGGTTGAAAATTACTATTTTTGGAAATGTTGAAACATAGAATGGTTGAAAATACCCAAAATACATAAGACCCAGGCCAAAACCCATTTCTAAAATAATTGTTTTTACATTTCTCCTCTAAACCCTAAAATAAAATACCCTAGCCTCCATCTCTCTCTCTCTAAAAGTCACAGCCGCCACAAAATCTGCCATCCCTTCTCATGTGATTCAAGCAACACACCCATTTCTATCGTCAGCTTCTTCATTGCCGCGGGTGATCTATTTATTAGGTGGTTGTTTTCTTCGTTGCCGCCGTTCATGGGTTCCTGATGATTACTTCAGTGCTAATCGTTTTGCCCTCTTTGTGATGGGTTTCTTTAATTGTTCAGATCTGAAGCCTTCATTGCCCCGACCACTTCGTTGCCGCCGTATGTGGTGGGTGACGTCGTTGGTGGGCAGGTGATGTTGGCTGCCTAAAGTCTTTTGTAACATGGCATGGGCTGACATACAGATGGACAAGTACAAAACAGGTGAATAAGCAAACCTATGTCAACCCCTTAAAAGGTATTATACGAATATTATGTTGTTGTGCTTTTCTATAAGACATTAATTACCCTGATAATACTTATCTTGGTTTTTGTTTGATTTGATTTGATAGGTACCACTCAATTGAAGATTGGAAAGTTGTTCTTAAAGGTTTTCTTGCAAAACTAGAGATGAAAGCAAAAAGTTGTAAGGTATTTTTGCTTCTATATATGTTTATGTTACTGCTATTAGTGTTAATATTTATATTTTCAAAATCATATATAAAAGATTGAGATTTTTGGTTTAGTGGGGTTTTGATTTTGCAACTGGAAATTCCATATGATAATTAGTGGAAGATTTTCATTTTGGCTAGGAAAATGGGAACAGGTTGTACAAGAGTGTCGGTTTTGGGCTTCAGGCTTTCAAGAGAGGATATAGTAGGTAAATTAATCTTTTTGATTCATTTTGTTATATGAATTTTAGGCATCATTGCTTTTTTATATCTTTTTAGTTTTTATGTAAAGTTTTGATCTTTTTCGTGATCATAAAGTATTAATCTTTTTTTTCAATTTTTGTTATGTAAGTCAGTTTTTAATATCTTTTGTGTTCAAACTACAGGAAATGGCTCATAAAGAGTATCCAGAAGTGCTACAATAGAAGAGGAAAGCCGTTGTGTCTCTCAAGACTGACGAACAAAAGGTATGTCATTATATTGTGTTTAGGAGCTAAATTTGTATGGTGGTTTATGATTAAAACAAAATTAGTACATTTAAAGAAGCCAAGACGGGTTCTGTTCCAAGGGATTATATATGGGATGAGCTTATAAGCTAAGAAAAGGGTATCACTGATTATTAGGCGTGTGTTGGATTTTCTGATATCAGGACGCAAAATAAGCGATTTCTGTATCTAAAAGTTCGCTCAGAAAGAATAATATGCGATTTGTGGTACTGTTCATGCTTTTTCTCATCCCGTCACAGCTTATTTAGAATTTTTGAAGATTAATTGCACAAAAATAAAGTCAAGAGTTAAAAAACGTATAACAGATATTGATTGGACCCAAATCTGGATAAGAAAGGCGACCCATTTCCAGCTCTTAATCAAAACCCGACTCAAATCACTACGAAACCCTAACTGGAACTGGGACTAGATCGACTTCAATTAATCTCTTCTGGTAATTTCATCTTATATATCCTATCAATTACGTTATTTATATATTAATCATATCTATTTGCATCTTATTCAATCTGTTTATTGTTTTTTAATTTTGAAATGAACAAATTCTTGTATATTAATGTCTGTGTAGCTTAATTAATCCGTACATTAAGACCAATACCTTTCTTTGCAATATCGAATTTTGATGTTATGAATGAAAACTGTTTTGACAGTGAGTTGGATGGTGAGCTGGTGATATGAGTAGACTATCGTTTAGACCGCGTCCGTTAGACATTCACAAGAAGCTTCCTATTTTGAAATCCATCAAAGATTATGAGGATGACGACACCCCAACGTCTACACGTACACAGATGCTTCGACTTGTTGCTGAAACTGATAATGATACCCATGTGAGTTCTTTTTCTAAATTCGTCTTTATGTTCAGTTTAATGGAAGTCTTTGCTACTATGATTTATTTTTATTTCATTGGTATTAGAGAAACAGTATATCACTATCACTATAGAGCGGGATGTTATGAGATCATTTTGTCTTTTAAGGCTTGTATGTTTAGTTTTTATTAACTCAGTAGTGCGACTGTGTACTATGTTTTAGTTTAAGTGAATTTGCATCACTTAATATCTCATTCTGAGGTTGCTCGATAAACCCTAATAACCATTTTCAAACTTCACCCGATATAGTAAAAGTGTTCTGGTTGGTACTTGATAAGTATGCACTATGCAGCTGATGCTGTGTTCGTTTTAAAGTTGATTTAGTAAGTACGGATAATTGGCTTAGAGTTGATCGACTGTAAGGACTAAGGCTATCTGCATTGCTGAAATATTTCTGAACAATTTTATTAAATTTGATCTTCAGGTACACCAAGTTACTATTAAAAAAACAGTATCTGAAATACCAACTCCCGAATATGTTATCGTAGATACATATGAACGAGATTATTCTCCCACTTTTAATCAACCAACATCTTATCTACGTGCAAGGGGAGGTTTGTGATCTGACCCACTAAACTGTTAACTCCAAATCTCAGTTGATATGTTTTGTTAATAGTATCAGCATATTTGCAGCACGAGGCGAAATTGGAGATTTTGTTGAGTATGATCTTGATAACGAGGATGAAGATTGGCTTGAAGAGTTCAACTCAGATAGAACAATTCTTCCGTCTAAAAAGTAAGTCCCTTTTTTTCTTACAAGTGCTTGAAGATTAGATTACTATTCTGATTCAAGTTTCATAACTGGTACATATTGGAGACTATAATATTTAAGTTAGAGGTATTTGATCATAAGGCTCGGGAAAGAGCAGGAATTATTGCTCCGACACTTGGCACACATGTTCCTGTTCTTTTGACATTTGACGCTGCAGTTGAGGTAGGAACCAATGTACCCTGTTTACAGTTTTCTACTTATCGTTTATTAACTACGGTTAGCTTAGCCGAAAACAATCGCTCTTAGTTGGTGGCTTTCATTTACACGTATCAAATGGCCGTTTATATAGATAACTGGATTGTTACACGTATTAAGATTGATCACTGAAAGTGTTTTAATTGGATGGGACAGTAATGTATATAAATTGAATCATAATAAGCCTGCTTGCACTTGTGTAATATTTGGTCATTTATTATTAAATTCTGCAGGGGAAGATGGATTACTAATGCTATCTTATTTTGCATATATTTTAGGCCCTTCAAGCTCTTTCTATTCAGTATGGGATTTTCCAATCCATTTACAGTTACTGGAGAGAAAAGGTATGTCGTTCTGAGCAACAATAGTTATCCTTACTTAAATGCAATCTTCATATCTTTTCTAAATAAGACCTGAAAGAGTTATGGGAACTGTACTGATGTTTTATGTGTTCGACTTGTGGATCTGGTGAATAAGAATCTGTTTTAATATGTTTATTGACGTTGTTCTTTGAAATTTTCTTATCAGCGGGAACGATCGCATAAACCTGTTTTACGGCGCTTGCAGGTTAGTTCCTCTCATGTATATTGTAAAATGTTCTCATTTAGATAGCATAAAATTAAACCAAGGGCCATTCATGTTCTTTTTTTTTGTTAACAGTTGCTGAAATATTAAGTGTTCTGGGCTCTCCTTTTGTGTAAAACGCTAATGTTTGTCTTGTTCTGGTATTACAGCCGCCTCCTCCAGTTAACGACACAAATCCATACAATGTATTTAGGCCAAGGGAGAAAGCTCACAGACTTCATACAAGAAGGGCAAGTTTGTCTTTTCATTCTGATCTCATCTGTAGTAGAAAGAAATTAACAAAGTTTTCTTTTATTAAAAAAACAGGATTACAATATATTGAATCGTTTTTTAATGCTTATTTGTACACCTGGTTCCCGTTAAGATTAATTAGTACTAAAACACTGATAAAATATGGCTATATTTAACTGCTTTTTAAAATATTCAGATGCAAAGACGGGAGAACAGCGTGCAATCATTCGAAAGGCTTCGTCAGGTAAGCTTTCTTCACTCTTTTGGAAAACTTCATTTACTAAGCTGCCCTGATTTATGTTTCTGCTGTCATATATATATTACATAATATCTTAAGTTTTTGTCAGGTGAGGCGAAACCTCGACCAAGCAAAAAGTTTACTAGAGGCTCTCATCAAGGTCTTTGCATCCTATCATTCTTTATGAACTTCTTTTTGTTTTATTTATAGTGTTACTCACTATATGAAACGTGTGTGGTATAGAGGGAAGAGAGAAAGAGAGGTTGTGGATAATGAAGTTCTCCTCCAGAGGATACAAATGAAATTCAAGGTAAGTTATAGCAGTTCAGGGCAAATATTTTTGTGTTGGAACTTTTTTTTCTTCCTAATATTTTAAAAAATCATCAATTTCTAGCAGTGTCGAGCTTAAATATGTATTTGGTACTTCCGTGCTTCTTAAATAACCGTCCACTAGACAAAATCGCAGAGAGCTCTACAGAAGTATAAATATTACAACTCTATTTAGTAGACAGTTTTACCCTTTTACCAAATCTAGAACTTTTCTTATAGGTCTGTGATTTTAAGTTTAACTAGGGCCATTGTTGGAACTTGTATTAATTATATGTACTCGTATACAAGTCGGCAATTGATTCTGGGACGTATCAAAATAAATGCTGGTTAACAATTACTGTAGGCAAACTTTTTATTTTAGCATGTTTATGATCTTGTTGGTCAAAGTTGGTGCTACCTTCGTACGCATTTAGTGATTGATCATTCATACAATTGTGGAGGTGCAGAATGACACAGGGCTTCTTGAAGATAGTTTAGCTCTGCCTGGAATGATATCTTTCCAGTCCAAATTCGTTTCAAGTGAGGATGAATATATCGAACCAGACGAATTACCTCCCAACCGAGTACGTTTTCAGCCTCATGGTCCAGTGGACTCGAGGGTGATTATGCCTTCTTTGGGAGTCATCAAGCAAGAGATCAGACCTCGACCTGCTCCGCATACTTGGCTCCAGAAATTGGTACATCTATAAATATTTTTATTTTGGGTCTGTTGTATCAGATAAAACTCACTGCGCAAGAGGAGGTGGCACTTGAGCTTCGTGCGAGTCAGGTACTCGACCCCTCTTTATAGTAACTTATAAGCACAAGTCAAATGCTTAAAAATTAGTAACTAAGGTTTAGTTAATTTAAATTTGACATGTCCTACTTTCTGATCATGTAGTGTTACTCTAGATTGGTGCCAGATGTGAAGGTGAAGGGTTTGCAGGTTTGTCTTTTCTACTGCAATATACATATGTTACTTTTGTTATGGCTCATAGTATTTATTTAGTATTACTAAATGTGATACTCTGAATGATATATTTGTGCTTATTGCTTATTTTCCTTGATGTCTTATTTCTAGGAAACTTAAGAGAGCTTACCCATTTGGAAAACGAAAATCAAATACACCCTAGCCCTAAAATTGATGCATTTATAAAGGTTAGTATTTTCAAAAATTGTTTTTCTGCTTTCTATATTTTCCAGAATGTTGTGTCTCCTTCTGCAGGTGCGATTGCTGGTTGGATGGCAACGAATAATCCTTTAATGTCTCATGGCGCTATTGTGGCTTGACCCTGGGATTGTGCAACCCTGTGTTATAGGTTAGTGTAGGCTTCATCTTTCAAATGCCACAACACTTTAACAGGCCGGTTGCATTTTGAATACAGCCATTTGGCTTGGGGTTGATGCATAAATTCACTGATTTTTAAGTTAAGCCATTATGTCTTGTATAGAATTCAGGTGACTTTCGACTTCATTTGACATGTTCAGCTTTAGTTTATATTTAGGTTTCACTCGGTCGGATGGATGGACACCCAGTCTTAAGTAACATGCATATCCAGTCATAGTGAAAGATCAGAGTATAACAAACTAAAGTTACCGTGATAAAGGCATGTAGATTAGGACAACACTACATCTGGCCTTTATCAACATCTGTCGGGATTTGCATCTTTTGGCTCAAACTCAGTTTGCTAAACTTAAGTTAGTAAACTGATTGTTGTTGATCAATTGCTCATCCAAGCGCCCCTAATGGTTTACCTTTGACGTATTATTTGAAGCTCAACATGAGTGAAGCGATTGGCAAAGGAGTTATAGTCATTGGATCTTGAATCCATTCATAGTGTGGTAAGAGTTTATCTTACTGTGAAGTAGTTAACTGTTATGTGAACTATGTCGGTAAAAAACTAATTGTATCGAAAACTACCAGGTGACAAATGTTGATATTTCAATTTTAATGAAGAATAAAGTTGCTCCTGTTGTAGGATCTGATAATCATTTGACACCTCATCCAATAGACCTAACAAGCTTTAATTATGGCTAATTTTATTATCTTTTTATGCAATTACCCTCCGCTTTATTAGTTCATGATGCTACCATTTTATGCGGAAGGATTTGTCGCTTCCATGGACTAACTCAAGTATTTATGGCATTACATAAAGCCACAGGGACTATCGAGTTATGCTTGATTTAGAATTCAGATTCAAGAAAATTCGAAATCCTCTTTATTTCAAGTGGTAAGTTTTGCACTTGCCATAATTTTTTAATCTGATACATATGGACACATGTTTCATAGCTTCATAAAACTTTACACTAGCGGCATTGTTGATGTATTTGGATATGCGCTTTGGAACTAAATACACGCCATATTCTGCTTTGGGTTATCTCATTATTTAAATGTATTTCTATTGTATCTACATGCAATCAGCTTATCTGAAATAGCTTATGCTTTTGCAATAACCCAAACACTATAGCTTGTGCCTTTGCAGCTTATCTAGGTGATCTCATATTCTGCATTTCATCAACATTATAACTATTAACCCAAACACTACCTTAGTAAGCAATCAGATAAACCTTTTAAATTGGTTGATGTATTTGATATTTTATTCAAAACTCAATTATCACATGTTATTATACTTGGATCTTACCACGATGTAGTGTTTCGTTAATTATCTGCCGCCAGGCAATTCCGCCGTTATGCGCGGGTACTCGCCTAGTATGTATATATATACATATATATATATATATATATATATATATATATATATATATATATATATATATATATATATATATATATATATATATATATATATATATATATATACATAGGTATATATATATATATATATATATATATATATATATATATATATATATATATATATATATATATATATATATATATATATATATATATATATATATATATATATATATATATATACTAGTTTCGTAACACGCCCAATGGGCGAGTATGTTTCGTTAAATTTTCTTTGAAAGAATGTTGGTGGATATATTTTATTAGTTGACGGCTGGGCATAAAGGTTTTCAATGCTTTTGTCTAAAAGAAACTAACATTCAAATACGTTTGGGCTTGTCCCACCCAAGAAAGGGATTATGTCCTATGTTGACCTTTTGACGTACACAAATAAACTTTTTTGTGCTTGTTAGTATATATAGTTTTAAAACGTTTGGGAATATGTTATAATTGTTTCTAACTAGAAATATACTTGTTGTTTTAAAATTGTATAATGGATTTTAACTTTGGTTATTGTCAGTCGTTGTAACACTGAATGAACAGTTTTGGTCACATGTTAACTTTTATGAATATTGATAACTAGATTTTACTCAAGTTATAAAAACTATGTTCGTTGTGTATGTCTAATCGAATTGATTACTGGTTTAAGTGTGCGACTCAGTCGTCTTTTGGTGAGAAAAATAATAGTTTGGTCGTTGTAGTAAAACTAAATTGCAAAACTTTAAAGTAAATGACGGTAATTAAAATTAAAACTAATCGAGAAAAACTGTCACTTTTTCTCTAAAATTAGAAAAACACTTGGTAAAAAACAGAGATTTCGGGAAGCGTGCAATTTTTAGAAATTAAAACGTAATGGTGCAATATTAAAACTTTTAAAAGTAAATGACGAGATATTAAATGAAGTAAAATTAAAACTCGACGAAAAGTAAATTTGACAAGGTAATAAAAATGAAAACTTGAAAACTTAAAATAATACAAACTTAAAAATAAAACTAAGACAAAACATTAAAACAAAACCTACCGTCGGAATGGGATCGGAATCCCAATCGGAATGTTCAATCGGAATCCTGGTCGGAATGAAGGCTTACCTCTACAATCGGAATGCAATCGGAATATGTCCCCTGTCGGAATGTTTGTCGGAATCCCAAATTGGAATACTAAAAATCAAACTGATCGGAATATCCAAAAACACACCTGTCGGAATGTGGGAAACCAACACCTATCGGAATGTCAAAAAGGAATCCCCAATCGGAATGCAAAACCCTATTTTGATGGGGGGTGATCGGAATAACAGAAACTCTATTCCGATCCACTGATCGGAATGCTGGTCGGAAAGGCAAAACCCCTTTCCGATTTGGTATGATCGGAATACAGTAAAGGAAAAAAAACGTAATAAGCACAACTAATAAACTATGAAGCAAATAAGCACACGACTAAAAACTTAATCAAAACACGTATGAGAAAAAGCTAATAAGCTAAAATTTAAAAACTTTTAAAACACTAAATTATAAAATGTTTAAAAACGACTTTTTAATAAAAATAACTTTTATAAAACTTAAGTAAATTTAAGAAAGACACAAATGTTGATCCCAAAATTAGATCGATTAAGCTTGTGTATACGAGATTAGATCAAGTTATACATGTAGAGAAACTTTGTTTATGTATAAAGTAATCTAAGTGTTATGCGGAATTAACACTTAAACAAGAACACACAAAGATGTAAACAAACTTTCACTTGATTGATAATAACAAACTTGCTTACAATGAAAGTGTTTAACGTATGAAAACTTATATTGAAACATAACCTAAAGGTCTTCTTTTATAGACATAAGAAGCCTTGTACAAGAGTCTACGTATCAACTATTCTAGGTAAAGATAATTATAGAAAATACAATGTTGAACTTATCTTTACTAGAAACAAACTAGAAACATAATACGCGTAGACCATATCTTCCTATCACTGCTTGTCTTCAACCTATCAACGCTTGACTTCTTCTTGTCAACGCTTGATCTGTCAGCGTTTGTTTTCTTCCTATCAACGCTTGTTTTACTCTTGTCAGCGCTCAAGTGAACTGGCTACATTTTATTCCCAACATCCTCCCCTAAACTTGATATCTACTCTAGTAATCAAGTTTCTGAATAAAAATTAAGAACTAGGAGGAATCTTACAACTCTTATCATATTGGTAATAAATATGTCTGATCAAATCTTTGGCCACGTCACTTGAATAGTCAATCTCCAGCTGTGTTGTCTTCATCTTCTCCAAAACTTCTTTGGACATGGAATAGTGACCATCTACAAGAAGATACTCAGCAAACTTTGTAGAACTCAAATAATATACACCATCAGCTAAATACAAACGCCATTGAAGACCACTGAGGTCATCTTCAAGATCCTTCCAAACAGCAGGATCTTCATCTCTTGGTCCACACATTCTCTTGAATGTTGACCAAAGTTTTATTGCATTGACTGAAGTAGGAGCTTCAGTCTCATACTTGGCCTCCAACAACCTCCAAGGGTCTACCAAGTCTTCTCTATCAACACTTGCAAAAAGAGATATGAGTGTAGTAAAAGTGTGTACCTCTTTCCCATACCTTCCAATCTTCCAAAACCCACTTTCATCTTCTTCATAGCTTATAATAGGGTTTCTGGCATCAAGAGGTAACACTTGTACCATATCTGAAGCTTCCAATGGTGAGAGCTTGATGCTCCTTCTTATAAAAGCTTCACTTGGATTCAATCTATCCATATCTTTAGGAAACTCAAGAGGAACTCCCTTCTTTAAAGGTCATGGAACAATCATTTCCTTCTTAAGCTCCATCTCTTCTGCAAGTTCTTCTTTCCTTTCATCAGAAAGAAGTCTTAGAGTGTTTTCTTCCTGCACTTTTGCCCAAATGGGATAAGCCTTGTACTCCAACTCTTCAAAGGATAATCCCAACAATTTCTTATAAGTCCATCCTGTTCCATGACATCTGAGTAGCATGTAGTACAGCTCCCTTCTATCCCTTTCCAGCATTGAGAGAATATTGCTAGCTTTGTGTTTCAGAATTACCTTGCAGTCTTTTTATACTCTTAGAAGAATCTCCAAACCCCATATTTGGTCTGAAATAGTCAAATCTGGATTCTCCATACACCTATCTTCCCAAGCATGGTACATTTGAACAACTTCTGGCATATCAAAATCTACTTGCAATTTCAACTCATTCAGCTTCTCTCTTGCCAAATCATCACCATATTCAAGTCTCTCAGGTTGCTCAATTATCATCACACTTGAATCTGAACTGGCTTCATCACTTCCTTCTTGTTCCTCTGAAGTGACAACAAATGGTGATTCACCAACCTTCTTTCTTTCTTGTTCCACAAGTTGTGCAGCCAACCTTCTATCAAACTCAACCTGTGATGCATTCTTTGAAACTTCTACTTCTACCATTTTTCCTTTACCCTTATCTAGTGGATCAATGATGGGTAAGGATGATAGTAATAACTGTAAAACCCGCATGCTTTTACCATGAATAGTGCCCTTAAGATCGTACGTCCTAGATTAAAACTTACCTTATTTAGTATTGATCACATTCATGTGCTAATAATCAAGCAAGTGCATACGTGTATGACATGATAAGTATCGATTACGTACGAACTCATGATAAACAGTTAATAAATATGTCACGTGAACATAATTAAATCATGATCACCATTTAAAATACGAACTAGAATAATTACGTAAATACATGAAATAATAATTAAACTATACACTATATCATATGACTTAAGAAATAAGCTTATAAACATTTAGACTTATATGTTAGCTTATGTAACCAGCTTAATTCTAAATATGGAAACTTCTATTTATAGAAACTTAATTAAATAAGGCAACTAATCTATTAATGGAAACCTTCTATATATGGAAATTTATCTATTTCAGGCAGCTAATCTAATCATGGACACCTTCTATATATGGAAACTTATTTAATTAAGGCAGCTGATCTATTTTTAGAAACTAATCTATTTTTAGCAGTAAATTCTATTTTTGGTAACTTTCTATTTTTGGAAACTTTCTATTTTTGGTAACTTTCTATTTTTGGAAACTTTCTATTTTTGGAAACTTTCTATTTTTGGAAACCTGCTATTTTCGGAAAGTTACTTATTATTACACAGTAAGTATAATAATACATGAAATACCAGTAATACTTAAACAGATTAATCAGAATACAAGATAAACACAGTTTAAGGCTTTAAACAGTAAACCATGACCTAAAACATACAAAGTAAGCTAAGACGAGACATAAAACCCAGTACGTAATCAGTGAATCGATACTTATACACGTGTGTATTCATGTAGCTTTAGTGATCCAGAAGTAGGAGTCTTTCTTCCGTTCATTCACTGGACTTGAGGTACGGATTCCCGTCCTTTCAGTATGGACATTCTTTCCTTATTAGGATTTCCCCGTATGCAGCCAACTGTTTTCCCAGTATTTGTTTTATTGTTTTGAACTGCTTATGTTTAATTAGCATAATCTATAGCCATATACAAGCATGACCAGTTTCACCTAGTTATGGAGGTACCATAACCATAACATTGGAGGCACCAATGTTATGACTTCCCCACGGCGGAGTGATTGCTCGTGGCGTCCCTTTTCAGTTTTGGCCATATTATTATATCATGTGGGGCGTATGGGTGCATCCTAGTTACATGTTTTATTCAGTATATCATGGTGAATGTGGTGTGTGCCTTGCATCCTTCACAAGGAGTTGATCCCTCCTACCCAAACCAGTATATTAATTAGAGGCATCCCCTCTAATCAGCATGATGAGGTCACCCCTCCAAGTATTCATGCACGTGACCTTTTCATGACCTATATGGGCTATGGTATATTTATGTTAAAATAGTTTTCATAAGATAAACATAAGGCTTTTCAAACTATAAAACCAGTTTTCTTAATACTTAACCAGTTTACTCAGAACTTAGTCTTCCGCTGTTATATGTTACATGCTTATCCTATTTCATGCTATATTGTACATCCGTGCACTGAGCGTCTTGCTCAGCCGTTTTCCTTTTCATGTTCCCAAAACGATAGGTACTCAGGGACGTTCGTAGATCTCAAACGTACGTGCATATGGATTGGAAGCTTTATTGTCTTTCTTTACTTTATGCATTTCCTTTACTTTAATACAGTTTGCTATGGACATTGTTTCGTCCTTTCCTTTACAGTATTTATGTTTGTGTGTGATGAGCTCTACTTTGGGGTTACCGATGTTTGATTCCGGTATTTCCCTTTTATGGTCAAATAATGCTTAGACATTTATCCTTGTATGCTTTGATGACACGCCATGATTATGCGTAAGATTCCATTTCCAAAATGGGGTGTTACAATTATGGTATCAGAGCCAAGGTTTCGACCTGTAGGCTCTCAAATATGACCTGTGATTAGTGGGTAGTCACTACGGTCTTCCTAGAACTGACAGTTGTTTTCATGCATTCATCATTTTTAAGCATACATATACATGTCATTGTTACAGGGTTTTTGACTAAGTAATGGTTGGTACAGGACTGGCCCTATTTAGTCGCATGTGTTTTATCGAAACTTTTAGATTTGGGACCGACCCATAGGCGTCCCCTCGATATGTCTTTTGTTTTGAGTGAACTGACCAGAGGCGTTCACTCTCGAGCATCAAAAGTTTTCATAAAACTGCATCATGCATTCATACAAAGATTTTCTTGCATAAAATTTTTCTCGTGAAATTTTTGGTATAAATTTTTTTTCATGTATATATATAAGTTATATTTTATGTTTGAACTGTTAATCATATTTATTATGTTATACTGTCAGATGGTTCTCACACGCGAGCAAGAGCAGCTCAATGCTGCAATTCAGGCTGCCATGCAAGCCTTGCTTCCTCAACTGAGGAATGACATTCGTGCTGAAGTTCAGGCTGCCAACAATCAGCAGCACAATCAGCCACCTCCTCCTCCTCCCCCATTGACACTAGCAGTGTGGTTGGAAAGATTCAACAAGCTTCGTCCTAGAGCTTTTGAAAAGACTGATAGCCCCAGCGATGCTGAAAGCTGGTTGACTCACATTGAGAAGATTTTCAATGCTATGGGATGTGACCCCGCATTCAAGGCGAGATTGGCATGCTACCGGTTTGAAGGCGATGTACTCAATCGGTGGTTAGCCTTGACGCAGTCAGAAGGAGGTGATGATTGGGTCGCTGGTTTGACATGGGCCCAATTCAAGGAGAGAGTGATGGAGCAGTTCTTTCCCAAGGCAGAGCAGGACAAACTCAAGCGAGAGTACCATGGGATACGTCAGAGAGCGGGCGAGAATAGCAACGAATTCATGCAGCGCTTTCTTCGCTTAGCTGGTTTTCTGGGAGCAGCAGCTGGTGCTCCTGAGGAGCAGGCACACCTCTTTAGGTGGGCACTTCGCACCTCGGTCGCGAACAATCTGGTATGTGCTACGTTCAATACAGTAGCACAAGTGGCCGACGCAGCAAGGAAGCTAGAAATGTTGCAAGAACGAGATGAGTTCGGGGAAGCTGAAAGACCCGACAAGGGGTAAACATTTCGTGTTCTATCGATAACCAGACCGCATCCTATAATTACATGTTCTATAATCATCTCTTAAACTGTATCTTCCAGGCAGAAAACTGGGGACCGGTCTCAGCCGGCTACTCAGCAGCAGCCTCATCAGCCCAAAGGAAACGGTCACACTAACGACCGTTCTGTTGTGGAAAGGCGCAGCAGTAATGATAATTACCGTAACAATGCGGGACACTCCAACAACAGCAGGTCTTACTATTTACGCATCTTCTCATGATTTCATGTTATATCTCTCATGCTGACACTATATTAATCTCTACCAGGAACCACGGTAACGGGAAGGACCAGAACCACAGGGGTTCGCAGCCTAACCGTTCAGCTAACACTGGTGAACATCTTATGACGCATATGTCTTATACTCGTGCATATACTTTGTTTTAACATATTTTGTCATCAGCAGGCCCTCAACAAGCAAGGACTCCTGCTGGAGGATTCACTCATCCTCTTTGCAGTACTTGCCATCGCAGACACCCTGGCCCATGTCGTCGTGATTCTGACGCGTGCTACAAGTGCGGCCTCCCTGGCCATCGTATGAGAGATTGCCGTAAGGGTGAAATGGAGGGTACTTCGGGTCATGCTGATACTAAACCGCCTCCTACCACTGGGCGTGTCTACACGACATCGCGCGATCAGGCAAACAAATCTACAGGTACCATTACTGGAATTTTGTATATGTACGGCCAAGCTGCATGTGTACCGTTCGACACGGGTGCCACTCACTCAGTTATTTCCACTACTTATGCTAAGAACATCAGGACACTTCCCTTGCCATTAGAAAATAGGCTTACCATTTCCACGCCTTTGAGGGACTCGGTATTAATAACTCATGTATACAAGAGTCTTCCTCTAGAGTTTGACGATAAAGTTCGTGCAGTAGATGCACTTCCCCTAGACATGATTGAGTTCGATATGATTCTCGGCATGGACTGGCTATCCAAGCACCATGCTACCATAGACTGCCACTCATATCGGGTGATCTTCGGCGACATTAATGCACCAGAGTACATTCATAACGGGTTCATACCCGGACGGTCTGTACAAGTCATATCTACCTTGCAAGCACGTGCATTATTGTCACATGGCTGTGAGGGTTACCTAGCTACGGTTCATGACATAGATGCTGAATCCCCATCGATTCAGGATCAACCAGTAGTTTCGGAATTTCAAGACGTCTTCCCAGCTGAACTTCCAGGCATACCACCTGCACGAGAAGTGGAGTTCAACATCGACCTTGTTCCAGGAGCTGAGCCAATCTCTAAGGCTCCGTATCGTATGGCTCCCATAGAGCTAAAAGAACTGAAGGACCAACTGCAGGAACTTCTTGAACGAGGGTTCATTAGACCAAGCGCATCTCCATGGGGCGCACCGGTCTTGTTCGTTAAGAAGAAGGACGGCAGCATGCGACTTTGCATTGAGTACCGTGAACTTAATAAGATTACCATCCGCAATAGATATCCACTGCCACGTATAGATGATCTGTTTGACCAACTTCAAGGAGCCAAACACTTCTCAAAGATCGACCTAAGGTCAGGCTACCATCAGCTAAGGGTTAAAGAGCAGGATATTGCCAAGACTGCTTTTCGTACCCGCTATGGCCATTATGAGTTCGTGGTCA
Source organism: Glebionis coronaria (assembly GCA_025667525.1). Lineage (NCBI taxonomy): Eukaryota > Viridiplantae > Streptophyta > Magnoliopsida > Asterales > Asteraceae > Glebionis > Glebionis coronaria. The sequence goes on along the minus strand of CM046877.1, from coordinate 422,211,675 downwards.
TGCCATTCGGCCTGACTAATGCTCCAGCAGTATTCATGGATCTGATGAACAGAATCTTCCATGAATTCCTTGATAAGTTTGTCATTGTATTCATCGATGACATCCTGATTTTCTCAAAGTCCACGGAGGAACACGAAGACCATCTCCGTACAGTACTACAGATTCTTCGTCAGAAGCAGCTGTATGTGAAATTCTCCAAGTGTGAGTTCTGGTTAAACAAGGTGGCATTCTTAGGTCACATTGTATCAGCAGAAGGGATCACTATGGACCCAGCGAAGGTTGAGGCTATCACTAAATGTCCAAGACCAACGTCAGCGACAGAAGTCCGCAGTTTCTTAGGCTTAGCTGGATATTATCGCAGATTCGTGGAGAACTTTTCCCGCCTGGCATTGCCTCTCACCAAACTGATGCGAAAAGGAGAGAAATTCGTCTGGACGGAAGAACGAGAGAAGAGCTTCGAAGACCTAAAGCAGAAGTTGGTATCTGCACCTATTCTTACTCTCCCATCTGGTACAGGTGGATTTCAGATCTATAGCGATGCATCGGGGAAGGGACTGGGCTGTGTTCTCATGCATCATGGGAAAGTGATCGCGTATGCTTCACGGCAACTTAAGCCCTATGAAGAAAACTATCCTACGCATGACCTGGAACTTGCTGCAGTGGTGTTCGCATTGAAAATATGGAGGCATTACTTATACGGAGAATCATGCGACATTTTCACGGATCACAAGAGCTTGAAGTATATCTTCACACAGCGAGAATTGAACATGAGACAAAGGAGATGGTTGGAACTATTGAAGGATTATGATATTAACCTACGGTATCATCCCGGGAAGGCTAATGTAGTAGCAGATGCACTCAGCAGAAAGTCCGGAATGATCAACGGCATTGAAATCAAGGAACAAAACATAAGAGACTTGGAGCGGCTAGACATCAAAATCATGGTACGTGGGCAGCACGGATACTGGGCGAATCTTAGAGTAGAACCTGAGTTAATGACTAGGATCAAGGAAGAGCAGAAGGATGATGGAGAGATTTGGGCGATAATTCAGAATTTGGAGAAGCATACAGAATTCAGAATAGACGCAGACGGTATCGTTTGGCAGGGCACGAGACTTTGTGTTCCTGACAACCAAGAACTCCGGGAAGCATTGTTAGCTGAAGCTCACAGCTCCCCATTTTCTATACATCCTGGGTCGACAAAAATGTACCATGACATCAGACAGCACTTTTGGTGGAGTGGTATGAAACAGGATGTAGCCACATATGTTTCCAAATGTCTTACCTGCCAGCAGGTTAAGATTGAACATCAGCGATCGGGCGGTCTCCTTCAACCGTTGGATATTCCAGAGTGGAAGTGGGACAAAATCACCATGGATTTTGTTACCGGTCTTCCGCCTACCAAGAAGAAGCACGATGCTATTTGGGTCATTGTTGATCGACTCACCAAATCAGCTCATTTCTTACCGATACGCAAGGAAGATCCGGTAAGTAAACTCGCAGATACTTACAGAAGGGAGATCATGAGACTCCACGGTACTCCCTCCAGCATCGTCTCAGACAGAGATCCTCGTTTCACGTCGCGATTCTGGAAAGGTCTGCAAAAAGCTTGGGGTACACAACTTAAGCTGAGTACGGCCTTTCATCCTCAAACGGACGGACAGTCGGAGCGAACAATTCAGACATTGGAAGATATGTTAAGGTCGTGTGCGTTGGAATGGACAGGTGATTGGGACGATTACATCTGTTTGGTCGAGTTTGCATACAACAACGGCTGGCACGCAAGTATCAAATGTGCTCCTTTCGAAATGTTGTATGGCAGAAAGTGTCGCGCTCCAACTTGCTGGGATCAAGTGGGAGAGCGAACACTCGAAGGACCAGAGATTATAGAAAAGACCAATGAGAAGATCGAAGTAGCTAAACAGAAGCTGCAGGAAGCACGGTCACGTCAGAAGAGTTACGCCGATAAGCATCGTAGGGACATACATTTTAAGGTGGGAGATCACGTCTTCCTCAAGGTTTCGCCGACACGTGGTGTTAAACGCTTCGGGATCAAAGGAAAACTCAGTCCTCGTTTCATCGGACCTTTTGATATCATTGAACGAATCGGTGAAGTATCTTATCGATTGGCGTTACCTCCTCGGCTTTCGCACGTGCATAACGTGTTCCATGTGTCCTTACTCAGAGGGTACAATTATCATCCCCTTCACATGGTTTAGTAGCCACTGGAACAGATACGTGAAGATCTCACTTTTATAGAGGAACCCGAACGAGTGCTCGACAGGCAAGAACGAGTCATGAGAAGGAAGACGATTTCATTCGTCAAAATTCTTTGGAGGGACCATACCGAGCGGGAAGCCACTTGGGAAACAGAGGAGTCTACCCGGGCTTCTTACCCTCACTTCATATTTTGAGTTCGGGTATGTTACTTCTTTCCAGTTTGCTTTATCTATAATTCGGGGACGAATTATTCTTTTTAGGGGGGAAGAATTGTAAAACCCGCATGCTTTTACCATGAATAGTGCCCTTAAGATCGTACGTCCTAGATTAAAACTTACCTTATTTAGTATTGATCACATTCATGTGCTAATAATCATGCAAGTGCATACGTGTATGGCATGATAAGTATCGATTACGTGCGAACTCATGATAAACAGTTAATAAATATGTCACGTGAACATAATTAAATCATGATCACCATTTAAAATACGAACTAGAATAATTACGTAAATACATGAAATAATAATTAAACTATACACTATATCATATGACTTAAGAAATAAGCTTATAAACATTTAGACTTATATGTTAGCTTATGTAACCAGCTTAATTCTAAATATGGAAACTTCTATTTATAGAAACTTAATTAAATAAGGCAACTAATCTATTAATGGAAACCTTCTATATATGGAAATTTATCTATTTCAGGCAGCTAATCTAATCATGGACACCTTCTATATATGGAAACTTATTTAATTAAGACAGCTGATCTATTTTTAGAAACTAATCTATTTTTAGCAGTAAATTCTATTTTTGGTAACTTTCTATTTTTGGAAACTTTCTATTTTTGGTAACTTTCTATTTTTGGAAACTTTCTATTTTTGGAAACTTTCTATTTTTGGAAACTTTCTATTTTTGGAAACCTGCTATTTTCGGAAAGTTACTTATTATTACACAGTAAGTATAATAATACATGAAATACCAGTAATACTTAAACAGATTAATCAGAATACAAGATAAACACAGTTTAAGGCTTTAAACAGTAAACCATGACCTAAAACATACAAAGTAAGCTAAGACGAGACATAAAACCCAGTACGTATTCAATGAATCGATACTTATACATGTGTGTATTCATGTAGCTTTAGTGATCCAGAAGTAGGAGTCTTTCTTCCGTTCATTCACTGGACTTGAGGTACGGATTCTCGTCCTTTCAGTATGGACATTCTTTCCTTATTAGGATTTCCCCGTATGCAGCCAACTGTTTTCCCAGTATTTGTTTTATTGTTTTGAACTGCTTATGTTTAATTAGCATAATCTATAGCCATATACAAGCATGACCAGTTTCACCTAGTTATGGAGGTACCATAACCATAACATTGGAGGCACCAATGTTATGACTTCCCCACGACGGAGTGATTGCTCGTGGCGTCCCTTTTCAGTTTTGGCCATATTATTATATCATGTGGGGCGTATGGGTGCATCCTAGTTACATGTTTTATTCAGTATATCATGGTGAATGTGGTGTGTGTCTTGCATCCTTCACAAGGAGTTGATCCCTCCTACCCAAACCAGTATATTAATTAGAGGCATCCCCTCTAATCAGCATGATGAGGTCACCCCTCCAAGTATTCATGCACGTGACCTTTTCATGACCTATATGGGCTATGGTATATTTATGTTAAAACAGCTTTCATAAGATAAACATAAGGCTTTTCAAACTATAAAACCAGTTTTCTTAATACTTAACCAGTTTACTCAGAACTTAGTCTTCCGCTGTTATATGTTACATGCTTATCCTATTTCATGCTATATTGTACATCCGTGCACTGAGCGTCTTTCTCAGCCGTTTTCCTTTTCATGTTCCCAAAACGGCAGGTACTCAGGGACGTTCGTAGATCTCAAACGTACGTGCATATGGATTGGAAGCTTTACTGTCTTTCTTTACTTTATGCATTTCCTTTACTTTAATACAGTTTGCTATGGACATTGTTTCGTCCTTTCCTTTACAGTATTTATGTTTGTGTGTGATGAGCTCTACTTTGGGGTTACTGATGTTTGATTCCGGTATTTCCCTTTTATGGTCAAATAATGCTTAGACATTTATCCTTGTATGCTTTGATGACACGCCATGATTATGCGTAAGATTCCATTTCCAAAATGGGGTGTTACAATAACTGTGAAGATACATCTTTGATGATAGCTGATGAATGGAATACATCAACCTCATCTGCAGGTCTGTCAACGCTCAATTTGCTTGTGTCAGCGCCCAAATTACTCATGTCAGCGTTCAAACTTTGCTTGTCAACGCCCAATTTACCTGTCTCAGTGCCTCTTGTAATTTGCTCCAACATAGCTGTAAAAGACAAGTCTAAATTGATAGGAGTTACCAGAGATCTGTCAAAACCTGGTTGCTTCTTCAAACTAGTTAGGGCTTCAGCAACACCCAAAGATTCACCATCATGTGAGCCCTTATCACTCACATTAATCTGCTCATCCTCCCCTTTGGAAGATTCCTCCATCCCACGCCTTGTGCTAGCATTTTCCAAAATAACAATCCTCTCCCTCAATTACTTGAGTTCAAGGCCTTGAGTACTGACAATTTGTACCAAGTCTGTATTTTGCTTTTGCAAGCTAATGCAGACAGCTGTCAATTTCATTAATGTCATTGGTTCCAATCTGCCCTCCTCTAAAATGGGTATTTGACCTCCCAAGTTAGATTCATGGGGCATGGATGAGGTCTTAAAGATGTTAGGACTGTCTTGGCCTGCATCTAAGCCAGAACCAATAGTCCCAGCCTCATCCATAGCACCAACCACACTTGTGGTGGTGGTTCTCTCTACTACATGGCTAGGACCACTAGAGGAGAACACTCCAGTTGTCCTTTGGCGCTTTTGCAACCTATATTGTGGTGGGGTAGAAGATGATGTGGATTGGGTGGATGTGGGAAGGTTAAGGGGTGTTTGGGTCTGTGAAGGAAAGGTGTCAACGTCTGGATTAGGTGCCAACATTTAATGTGTCAGCGTCGAAGGGTTCTTGGTCAATTTGCATGTGTTGAGGTGAAGGTAAAGGTTCTGGTATTGGGTCAAGTTGTGTTTGAGGGTCTGGTTGGGGTTGTGCTGCTGTAATAACAACAAGCATAGCTGGGGTGAGGGGTAAGTCACGGTGAGGGGTAAGTCACGGTGAGGGGGTGAGTTCATCTTTGTAAAAATAGCTTTCTTTTGCACATGGATCTCATAAAAGTCATCATGATCCCTTGTGCAGTAATTTTGCACATCAAAAACCATTTGTAAAAATCTGGGATAAGCCAAAGTCATCTTACTCCCTTTGTTTTTACACATGCAATCAAAAATCATTTTAGAATAATTAAACTTTTGCCCACGTGCAATGCACACAATAGCACTAGCAATGGATCTATTAATCTCATTGTGTGCAGTACACTTGGGACTCAAACATTGTAAGATGACATGTATGAGGTACTTCCAGGCTGGGGGAGACTCATGTTTATGATATTTGTTTAAAGTTCCCTCATCAGGGAAAGGATAACCCAAAGCCCTTAGTCCTTGTTCTATTTCATGAATAGGAAGGGTGGTTATACCATCTGCATCATCAAGATGCAAAGCCTGGCGAACCAAGGCTTCAATAACCACCCAAGTACGCCCATGAACAATAGATGATAATGTAGTCACGTTATTAACTGTTGAGGAACTAACAGTGTTCCAAAACTGCTTAATATGTGTGACAGAGATGAGAGGAGCATGAGAAAGAGCATACCTAATTGGGGATGCATTCAAATACGCCACCATCAGTGTGTATTAGGGAAACAGAGCATCATCAGCGTCCAAATATGCTATCATGTTGTGTTGACTCCTGAATCCCAATACCAAATCACTTGGTTTAAATTTGGGTGCTGATGTGATCGTGATAGTATATGTGATAATTAAGATACGTTATAGGGTAAATTAGAAAATTACCTTTAGGAAAAAGTAATAGACTAATATTACCAAAGACGAATTTAATTAAACACGTGAATGAACCAAGTTCGTTGTACACGAAGATCGAGTGAATTTAAGACGTTTTGTTTTGATTTGGACAATTGATTCGAATTGGTTTTCGGTTTTTAAACTAAAAATTAAATCTACCAATTTTAAACTATTTAATTTTAACCTAAAGTGCATGAATCGTTAACCCCCAAATTATTAATCTAAATACACTTACATAAAATTAAAAACTATTTAAAATTTAAACTATTTAATAATCTATAAAAATAATTCTATTTAATAAAAAATTACTTTTAAACTATTTTTAGAAATCTATTTAACTTTTTAGACTAATAAACTTTATTAAAATTACTTTAACCAAATCTATATTAAAAACTATATTTTTATTTAAATCTAAAATAATTAAAATCTAATTATTAAAATAAAAAACTTTTAAATTAATAAAAACATTTTTTATTTCTTTTTTTATTTCTTTTATCTGTTTAAGATCTAATAATTTTATAAAGGAAAATAAAAATGTAAATCATTTGCAAATTAAAGTAAGTAAGAGCTGACAGCTAACTATAAAATACTATATTAATTAAATATCTGAAAATAAACTCAAAAGAGCTATTAGCTCAGTTGGCAAACACGCATAACTGTGAACCTGGGGGTCTCGAGTTCGATTCCCATGAGTGACATATTTTTTGATTATTATTTTTTTGACAGTAAAAATGAAGGAGTCACAGGAGGTGACTATTGGAAAGCTTATTATATTTAAACTGATAGGAATCAGCTTATGGGCTTATCAGATCAATTTGATCTAATAAGCTATTTGCTTGAACAATAAATCATCAAAAATACTCAAGCAGCAAAACAAACAATCAAGCAGAAAGATAAATTAAACCAGTTAAATCATATGCAGATAAAAAGAACTAATCAGACTATACTGCTAGAATCACTCCTATAATAGACATACTCAAAACTTCATTAGGATAAACTAACTCAAGTGCAACAAATCTGACTGAATTAACAGCAAGCAAATTAGCAGAAAACAATGAGATCGGAGAAGCCAATTTATTAAAACGTAGTAACCAGAATTAACAGATTCACAACAAACTCAAATGCAGTTCAAAAAGCTACAACAACTCACACAATCTCATAAAATCTAATTCAAGCACCTTATTACACAATACTAGCCTCACATACTTATCTTAACCTTAGACAAAAATTATTATATGAAATCTAATTTGTTATATCAGATTTAAACTTACTTCAGCATTATTCTTTAATGAAATCCACAAAGGTCTACACATCAGATATTAATCTTACACCAAAAATAAAACAATGATAATACAAAATATCAGGTAATCCAGTTCAAACTTAGAAGATTAATCAAAATGACATTTAACTGTATCAGACTAAGTAAAATTCTAATTCACGTTTAAAAACCAGATAACTCAAAATTACCTAATCAGTTAGAAACTAACATTCTCCAAACTAAATAGATCCTTAACCAAACAATAGCAGATTCATTAACAATCACAAATTAACATAAAACAAGCAGAAACAAATATGCATAAACCACTTAAATATCTAAACATATAAACATTTAAACAAAAATTAATCTAAAAAAAATGAGAGTAAAATGAAAATGCACCTTTTTGGAGTAACCGTTGAGTAGTAGGTTTTGCTGAACAACCTAAGAACCGAATCTACACCTTCGAACCACTAATAAGTGTGAAAACACTTATCCTTTTACCACTTATTTCCAATAATAACAAGACCAAAACGTGTGATTTATGTCGTAAAAGTCGGAATTATGCGTGGTTTGTGTTTTTATTGTGTTTTAGGACCAAAATATGAAAAAGGAAGAAAACACGGGCTTTCACGGGCTTTTATTGAAGAAAACGGGAAAAAGACGAAGTCAAAAGATCAAGAGTGCAAAAAGAACGGAAGTCCAAGACCTATTCTTAAGATTTATCGAAGAAAAAGTCAAAAGACGGAAGTTTAACGAAGTCGAAGAACTTAAGTCTAATAGAAGAAGAAAATTAAAAGACAAGTTCAAATCCCGAGACGACAAAGACGAAGAATTAAAGTCGAGTCGAGAAAACGTGAAGAAAGCAAGAAAGAAGATGCAACACATGCACTCCTTCCACCTTCCCTATAAATACCCTCCTAATAGTCATTAGGAGGGGGGTTAGAGTTTTTAGTTAGTTTTCCCTTTTTCTTAGTTTTCTCTAGTTTTTAGAGAGAGAAAGTCTTAAACTTTCTCTCACTAAATTTCATCTTTTTCTTAATCTTTAAAAGATTAAACACTTTGTATTGCTTATTTTTATTAATCAAGTTCATTTTAAGCTTTTATTTCTTAATCTCATTCTACTTTTTTTGATTTTAGATTGATTTTAGTACGATTATCATAAGATCCGTGTTGTTCTAATTGATTTTGTGCTTAAAAAGTTAATCTTTTGATCAGTTTATAAGTTTTCATTTGATTAAGCTTTAAGACTTTTGTGCTTATTGGCTTATTTTTATGATTAGCTTATTTTTCTTATTAAAAAGTTTTATTAAAAAGTTTATGTTTTTATGGTTTGATCTAAAAAGTTTATTAATTTTGAGTTGAATAAGTTGATCAAAGTGCTTATTTGATTCGGATTTGTCATTGATTCGGGGTGGTTTTGGTATTAGCTTATTAAAGTTAGCTTATTACCTAGCTTAACCTTTTTCCACAATTTTCGGAAAGGGTTGTAAAACCCCTTTCCGATTGGCTTTTTCCGACCGTGTACACCACCTTAACCGATTTCCTTAATTTTAGGAAAGGGTTTAAAACCCCTTTCCGATTGGTACCTATTCCGAGCAGCCTCATCTTCACATTCCAATTGGTAGATCGGATTAGGGCTTTGAGTTTTTCCGATTTAAACACCCCTTATTCCGATCAATAGATCGGATTAGGGTTTACATTTTCCGACGGTGGTCTCCTTTAGTATTCCGATTGGGGTTCTTCTGCATTCCGATTCATGCATTTATGTAACATTCCGATTGAAGGGTTTTTCCAAACATTCCGATTGATGTTCCTTGTCCAGTATTCCGATTGATTCCATTTTGGTGGATATTCCGACCGGTGTTACCCATATTCCGATCAACCGATCGGAATACATTCCGATCGGGCCTCTTTTGGCTTGTTTTGGTTTCTTTCGATCTTACTTTCTTATAGTACTTTTTATTTTCAGAAAATTTTCCAAGTGTTAGTTTTATTTAGTGTGTTAGTACTTTTCCATTTTACCTTTAAGTTTATATGAATTTATTTTTACTCGTCATTCAGAATTAATCTTTTAACTTCCATTTTACTCAACGACACTTTAATTACTTGCTAATAGTTTAAAACAAACAAACCAAACCATTCTCTTGATTCACCAAAAGACGATTGAGTCGCACTTAAGACCGGTTTTCAATTCGAAAAGATTCGGACGATAATATTTTCATACCTAGCCAAAAGCGAAGTATTAAAATGGCGCCGCTGCCGGCTCTTTTCGTTAATATAAACGGTTTCTAGTGAGAGACGCATTGAATTTTTGGATCCGTTCTTTGAACGTTATTTTCATTGCTATAAAAATTTCCAAAAATCCATAAAAAATATAAAACTCTTCAAAAATACAAAAACATTTAAAAAATCATAAAAAGCAATTCTTTTCTAAAGGTTTTTCACCAAAAAGATTATATAGCTATTCTCTTTGTGTATATTTTTCTTCTGCAGGTGTATGCGTACTAGATCTTCCAACTATTCTGAGCCCGAGACTCTTGAAGATTTAGATATGGCTGGTGTTAATAACAACAATAATCACCCACCTCAACACAATTTGAATAACAACAATAACAACAACAACAACAATGTCCTTCTACCTGATTTACGAACCATGGAGGAATTGTGCCAACCCACCATGAACGGACGCGGAGGCCCGATTGCGCCGATGCATATCACGGCTCAAGAGTTTTCGTTGAAGCATCACATGATCCAACAAGTGCAAACTAATCCATTCGCTGGAATGCCTAATGATGATGCCAACAAACACCTCGACAAATTCATTACTATCACTCAAAGCATGAAGTCCCCCGGTGTTTCTATGGATGACCTTCTCCTCCAACTTTTTCCACACTCGCTTTCTCACCATGCCGAAAAATGGTTTGACCGTCTTCCTAAGAATTCTATTCATACGTGGAATGACATGACTCAACGCTTTTTATCGTGCTACTTTCCCCCATCCATGGTCACTAGCCTTCGTAACCAAATCAGTGGATTTATGCAAGAGAACGATGAATCGCTTTTCGATGCTTGGGAACGCTACAATGATTTGATCGACCGCTGTCCTAATCACAATATGCTCCCCGTCACTCTCATTGACATCTTCTACAATGGTCTCACTTTTCGTGATCGTGACACGATCAATGCCGCCGCCGGTGGTACTTTTATGAAAAGGAGACCGGAGGAGTGTCGTGAGTTGATTGAAAACATGACTACTCACCACAAGAATTGGGATTCTTCCGCATCCTCAAGATCTAATCAGAGAGTCAATGTTTCATCTACTTCTTCCACCACCAACTCGTCTGTTTTGGAACGTGCTATTCTTGATATTAACAAAAGTCTCCAAATTTTGACTTCTAACCAAACTCAACAAGCTAAAGCCGTTGTTATTTCTTGTGACACATGTGGTGGTCCTCATTCCTACAATGAGTGTCCTTCTACTCACGGCAATTATTCTGAAGACGTTAACGCAGCATATGGTACTTATCCCACGGGAGGCTATCAAGCTCGCCCTCAAGGAGGCCGTAACTTGCTAAGTTATCGCTCCAACAATTATCTTGCTCCCCCCGGTTTCCCTCCTGCAAACCAATCCCAACCTCGTGCAAACAATCAATATCAATACCAAAGAAACCCATACCCAACTCAAGGAAATTCTCAAGCTTACCAGGCTCCACCTCTCAATCAACCGATGGAAGTGAATCCAGATGTCGAGACATTTATGAAGACCAATCGGGAGTTGGTGACGAATCTTCAGAGTCAAGTCCGCAACTTGAAGGGAGAAATGGCAAAACAAGAGAACGATATTCGAGCCGAGCTAAGGAATGACATGGCCAAACACAGTGATGCAATTAATGCGAACATGCAAAACTCTTTTAATAATCAAGCTCTTCACCTTCGTGATATGATTGGTTCGCTCATCCAAGGTAATCAACCCTCTGCTTCGGGTACTCTTCCGAGTAATACCGTTGCAAATCCGAGAGGGGAGATGAAAGCAATCACCACTCGTAGTGGAAAAGGTTATATGGAACCCGAGCTTCCTACACCTCCACCCGTGATTGTGAACAAGGAAAAAGAGCAACTTTCCCCACCTCCTTCACCTTCTATCCCCATTTCCCCACCACCCGTGGTTGTGAGTGATCCTATCCCCTTAAAGCCTTCTTCTTCATCCAATATACCTTATCCTTCAAGGTTGAGGAAAGAGAAGCAAAAGAGCAAGGATGATATTCAAGTTTCAAACTTTCTTAAAATGTTTAAACAACTGAATTTTAACATCTCCTTTGCCGAGGCTCTCGCTCACATGCCCAAATACGCTAAGATGTTTAAAGATCTTTTAAGTGATAAGGAAAAGCTTCTTGATATCGCTCAGACCCACCTTAATGAGAATTGCTCCGCAGTGCTCTTAAGGCAATTGCCCACCAAACTTGGTGATCCGGGTCGCTTCTTGATTCCTTGCAACTTCCCGGGAGTAGAGAATTGCATGGCCCTAGCCGATCTAGGCGCCAGTATAAACTTAATGCCTTTAAGTGTTTGGAAGCAATTATCTCTCCCCGAGCTAGTCCCCACTAAAATGACTTTGGAATTAGCCAACCGTACGGTTGCTTATCCAGTGGGGATAGCCGAAGATGTCTTTGTTGGCGTTGATAAATTCACCTTCCCGGCGGATTTTGTCGTCGTTGACTACGAGATGGATCCCCGTGTTCCATTAATCGTTGGACGTCCCTTTCTGAGGACCGGTCGCACTCTCATTGATGTAGCCGCGGGCGAAATAATCATGAGAGTTGGTGACGATAAAATTGTCTTCAACATGGATAAGATTTCTAAGCAACCTTATTCATATGAGAGCGTTAATGCTATTGATGTTCTCGATGAGGCTTGTGAAGAATATTTTCATGATGCTTGAAAAAGTACTCCTTCTTCTCTACCCAATGTTGAGACCGTTGCCTCAATTGCTCCAGCATTGACTCCTTTTGGAGAAAGTGACTTGGATGATTTCGAAGCTAGCTTGGTCCTCTCGATATTAAGTATGATAATTTGTCCACCAATTGGGATGAAGATATTCGTACTATTGAGAGACTTCTCAATGAGGACCCATTGTCTCCTCCTGCTCCTAAAGAGGTGACTAATGATGATCCATTGTTAGTTTCACCATCTATTGAGAATCCTCCTACTCTTGAGCTTAAGGACCTACCGCCTCATCTTGAGTACGTTTTTCTGGAAGACGACGAGAAGCTACCGGTCATCATCGCAAAGGATCTGCAAGAAGACGAAAAAGCCCGACTTGTCGCTGTGTTGAAGAAGCATAAAAGAGCTATCGCTTGGAAAATCTCCGACATCCGCGGAATTGATCCTCACTTTTGCACACATAAAATTCTCATGGAGGACGACTTTAAGCCCATAATTCAAAGTCAACGAAGGGTGAATCCTAAAATCCATGAAGTCATCAAAAAAGAGGTTATCAAACTTCTTGATGCGGGTATGATTTACCCTATTTCGGATTCACCATGGGTTAGTCCAGTCCATTGTGTGCCTAAGAAAGGCGGAATCACCGTTGTGCCCAATGCAAACAACGAGTTAATTCCTACCCGTCTCGTTACTGGGTGGAGAGTTTGTATAGACTACCGCAAACTCAATGAGGCCACGATAAAGGATCATTTCCCTCTACCTTTTATGGACCAAATGCTTGAACGTTTAGCTGGTAATGAATATTACTGCTTTCTTGATGGTTTCTCGGGTTATTTTCAAATACCCATCGATCCCCAAGATCAAGAGAAGACAACATTCACTTGTCCCTATGGCACCTTTGCTTACAAACGAATGCCTTTTGGCTTATGCAATGCCCCCGGGACTTTCCAAAGGTGCATGTTGGCTATCTTCCATGACATGGTTGAGCAAACCATGGAAGTCTTCATGGATGATTTCTCGGTCTTCGGGGATTCCTTCTCTTCTTGCCTTGCCAATTTGGAACGTATGCTTAAGCGGTGCGAAGACACTCGCCTTGTTCTGAATTGGGAAAAATGCCATTTTATGGTAAAAGAAGGCATTGTGCTAGGACACAAAATCTCTAAAGCCGGTCTTGAAGTCGACCGTGCTAAAGTTGATGTCATAGCCAAATTACCTCCACCTTCAACCGTGAAGGGTGTGAGAAGTTTTTTTGGTCATGCGGGCTTCTATCGTAGATTCATTCAAGATTTCTCTAAAATCGCTCGCCCAATGACCCACCTCTTGGAAAAAGATACTCCTTTTATCTTTTCTAAAGAGTGTCTCGAAGCCTTCAATCTTCTTAAGGATAAGCTAACTAAGGCACCGGTCTTGGTTACCCCAAATTGGGAGCTGCCTTTTGAATTGATGTGCGATGCTAGCGACTTTGTAATTGGTGCAGTTTTGGGCCAACGAGTGAATAAACACTTCCAACCAATCCACTATGCTAGCAAAACAATGACAGGGGCTCAATTGCATTATACGACAACCGAAAAAGAGCTTTTAGCTGTTGTCTATGCTTTTGAGAAATTTCGCCCCTATCTTGTTTTATCCACCACCATCGTATACACGGACCATTCCGCGTTGAAGTACTTGATGACAAAGAACAATTCTAAGCCAAGACTTCTTCGCTGGGTTTTTCTCCTTCAAGAATTCAACATTGAAATTCGTGATAAGAAGGGAGCCGAAAACCTGGCCGCGGATCATCTGAGCAGACTTGAGGATCCATATCAGGGGGATCATCCGAACAAAGAGATAAATGACTCTTTCCCCCTTGAGACCTTAATGTCTATAAATCTCAATCTTGATGGCACCCCGTGGTTTGCGGACATTGCAAACTACTTAGCGGGTGGTATTCTCATCCAAGGGTTAACATCCCAACAAAAGAAGAAGTTCTTGAACGATGTTAAGACTTACTTTTGGGATGACCCTTATCTATTCAAACAGTGTACTGATCTGATTATTCGTCGTTGTGTTGACGGACCGGCAGCTTTTGACATCCTTCAAGCTTGCCACAAAGGACCCACCGGTGGTCACTTTGGTCCCAACTACACCGCTAAGAAAGTGTTTGATTCTGGATTCTACTGGCCCACCATTTATCGTGACGCTCACGAAATGGTTAAGCATTGTGATGCTTGCCAACGTCAAGGCAAGATCATACATAAGGATGAGATGCCTCAAAATTTCATACAGGAATGTGAAATCTTTGACGTATGGGGCATCGACTTTATGGGGCCATTTCCATCATCCAAAGGGAACAAGTACATCCTCGTCGCTGTCGACTACGTCTCTAAATGGGTTGAAGCTAAGGCTCTTCCTACGAATGATGTGAGGGTGGTTGTGAACTTTTTGAAGCAGCTTTTCGCTCGATTTGGCGTTCCTCGTGCTATCATCAGTGACCGCGGGACTCATTTTTGCAACGATCAATTTGCACGAGTCATGGCAAAGTATGGTGTCACTCACCGTCTTTCCACCGCCTATCATCCCCAAACCAATGGGCAAGCTGAGATTTCCAATCGTGGCTTGAAGAGAATTTTGGAGCGTACTGTAGGAGAGCATCGCGCCGCGTGGGCCGATAAGTTAGATGATGCTCTGTGGGCTTTCCGTACTGCTTACAAGACCCCGATCGACTGTACGCCTTATCGTCTTGTGTACGGGAAAGCCTGCCACCTACCCATCGAGTTGGAACATAAGGCGCACTGGGCCTTGAAGTGGGCTAACTTCGACATCATCAAAGCCGGTGATCATCGCAAGGTTCAACTCAACGAGCTAAATGAACTGAGGAATGAAGCTTATGAGAACTCGCTGATCTACAAGGAGAAGACGAAGATTATCCACGATGCTAAAATCAAGAACCGAGAGTTCCACGTTGGTGATCAAGTCTTACTCTTTAACTCTCGGTTGAAGATCTTCTCTGGCAAGTTGAAGAGCCGCTGGTCTGGTCCATTCACCGTCGCCAAAGTCTTTCCTTATGGGACCATTGAGCTTTCTCAGCCGAATGGGCACAATTTCAAGGTGAATGGCCAGCGTCTGAAGCTGTACTTTGGTGAGGACATCTCTCATGAGATGATTCCATCCCTCACCACGTTCCCCATGAACTAAAATTGGGTCGAGTCAAGCTCATGACTCGGTGAACAAAAACAAGCGCTTCTCGGGAGGTAACCCGTGTTCTATCCTTTACTGCTTTCATAATAAGTGTAGGGGGAGCCCCGCATATGTTTGTTGTCTTGTTTCTTGTGCTGTGCAGGGATTAAAGCTTCAGCAAGCATCTTGATGACTTTTGACGAACCGTGATACCGTGTTCCCATCTTCCCGGTTCTATCCTAAACTCTTGTGATTCAATATTTCATATTCTATATGTTCACATTGAATTCACTTTAGTTGTCCTTTCCTTAGCAAGATTTAAACAAAGTGCACAATGTCCTAAGTGTAGGGGAGTTTACTCCCACATGCTTAAACATTGAGGACAATGTTTATCTCAAGTGTAGGGGGGACTTCTATCGAAGTAAGTGGTCTTTTCCATGAATTTACCTCATTTCAACCGGAAAATTTGATTTTTCGACATTTTTCAAAATTTTTAATCTATTTTGGCCTAGTTGTATAGTTGTATTTGCCTTTGTTATGTTTCCTTTGCTAGAATAGTTTTTCAATAAAGTGGTTTTAGATTTTTCCTAGTCGTGAATATTTTGACTCAACCTGAGTTTACTTGCCTAAGTTTACTCTAGCTAGTATCCTTAACGTGTTTAAGTCGAGTTTTGCTAGGATTTTATATAAGGAGCTATAAAACGCGAAATTCTTAACTCTCACGGGTTAAGAACAAGAACTTTTCGCAAGTTCCTATAAATGATCCTAGAGAGTCGTTTATCAAGGGAACTTTAAAACGCGATTTCTAAACTTGAAAAATTCTAAGAATTTGCAAGATCCTATAGGCGACTCGAAAACCCAAAACTTTGATTTAATAGGCTAAGCATCTACGAGTCTCATTCCTTGAGATTTTAAACTGTGGAGAACGAGAGATGATAGAGTCAATTATAAGTTCGGTATTCTTTCGTGAATTTATGTGAGTTAATTATGAGCCTATTCTCCCTCCGCTTGTTAATAAATTAATCTGCTAATAAATAAGGTTGTACGATTTAAAAGGTTACTTAGCTTCTAGCCCCAGATCGTTTAAAAGTTGCTCGGTAATGATGAGAGTTCATAGCCAAGGCATAACTTATGAAGCGGGGCGCGAAGATTGGCGAGTCCGAAAAGGCCCTAACAAGGCATGAGGGCTACATTTTGTTGCTAAAGATCCAAAAGTGATGTGAAGAATCATTTATCGAAAATCAATATGAAGGATCGAGACACACGACGAAAAGCAAGAACTCCCCAAAAGTCATGGAGAAGTCTATCCGAAAAGACCCTAACAAGGTATGAGGATAAATAGATCCAAGTCCTAAAAGGGGGCGGATCGTTGTATATCAAAGTCCAAAATAAAGATTGGAGAAAAATGAAGAAGTCGTGGTCCAAAGATTAAGAATCTCTCAAAAACTTCAAGTGAAGAAATTCCTATTATGAAGAGAAGACCATAATTTCAAGAACGTCTCTCGAAGATTCGGAGTATGAAGTCGCTGCCAAATATCGGCCCGAGAAAGGTCTCAAATCGCGAACCAAGTTATGCCAAGATATGAACTTTTTGATATCCCGAGAAGCAGTTTTAAAAGATTTGGTCCTTTAGCTAACTATTGATTAAATCGTTCACCTTATTTTCGGACTAAATAACTATCGAAATAAGTCAAACAATGCATCCTCGTGATCATTCAAGACAAAAATAAAATATAAGAGATACACCTAGGAATAAGGGAGTCTAAGTGAATAATTGGCCCACATGAGTTCGTGATAGTTTGCTAACTTATAATAACAATGATCTCGTTTTTAAGCTTGGTATGGGGAACGTGAAACTTGAGGATGATAAACGTTCAGGGCCGCCAAAACCCAATGTAAGTTTTTAATTTCTTTACTTATTTCTATCTTTTATGTTTAGTATTTAATAAAGGCCAAGGTGGGTTATTTATGATGGAAAATGTAAACCGTGCTTTAAAATTAATGCATTGCATGAGGGCATTGCAATGGTCAAGTGTAGGGGATTTAATAAGTGTGAAAACACTTATCCTTTTACCACTTATTTCCAATAATAACAAGACCAAAACGTGTGATTTATGTCGTAAAAGTCGGAATTATGCGTGGTTTGTGTTTTTATTGTGTTTTAGGACCAAAATATGAAAAAGGAAGAAAACACGGGCTTTCACGGGCTTTTATTGAAGAAAACGGGAAAAAGACGAAGTCAAAAGATCAAGAGTGCAAAAAGAACGGAAGTCCAAGACCTATTCTGAAGATTTATCGAAGAAAAAGTCAAAAGACGGAAGTTTAACGAAGTCAAAGAACTTAAGTCTAATAGAAGAAGAAAATTAAAAGACAAGTTCAAATCCCGAGACGACAAAGACGAAGAATTAAAGTCGAGTCGAGAAAACGTGAAGAAAGCAAGAAAGAAGATGCAACACATGCACTCCTTCCACCTTCCCTATAAATACCCTCCTAATAGTCATTAGGAGGGGGGTTAGAGTTTTTAGTTAGTTTTCACTTTTTCTTAGTTTTCTCTAGTTTTTAGAGAGAGAAAGTCTTAAACTTTCTCTCACTAAATTTCATCTTTTTCTTAATCTTTAAAAGATTAAACACTTTGTATTGCTTATTTTTATTAATCAAGTTCATTTTAAGCTTTTATTTCTTAATCTCATTCTACTTTTCTTTGATTTTAGATTGATTTTAGTACGATTATCATAAGATCCGTGTTGTTCTAATTGATTTCGTGCTTAAAAAGTTAATCTTTTGATCATTTTATAAGTTTTCATTTGATTAAGCTTTAAGACTTTTGTGCTTATTGGCTTATTTTTATGATTAGCTTATTTTTCTTATTAAAAAGTTTTATTAAAAAGTTTATGTTTTTATGGTTTGATCTAAAAAGTTGATTAATTTCGAGTTGAATAAGTTGATCAAAGTGCTTATTTGATTCGGATTTGTCATTGATTCGGGGTGGTTTTGGTATTAGCTTATTAAAGTTAGCTTATTACCTAGCTTAACCTTTTTCCACAATTTTCGGAAAGGGTTGTAAAACCCCTTTCCGATTGGCTTTTTCCGACCGTGTACACCACCTTAACCGATTTCCTTAATTTTAGGAAAGGGTTTAAAACCCCTTTCCGATTGGTACCTATTCCGAGCAGCCTCATCTTCACATTCCGATTGGTAGATCGGATTAGGGCTTTGAGTTTTTCCGATTTAAACACCCCTTATTCCGATCAATAGATCGGATTAGGGTTTACATTTTCCGACGGTGGTCTCCTTTAGTATTCCGATTGGGGTTCTTATGCATTCCGATTCATGCATTTATGTAACATTCCGATTGAAGGGTTTTTCCAAACATTCCGATTGATGTTCCTTGTCCAGTATTCCGATTGATTCCATTTTGGTGGATATTCCGACCGGTGTTACCCATATTCCGATCAACCGATCGGAATACATTTCGATCGGGCCTCTTTTGGCTTGTTTTGGTTTCTTTCGATCTTACTTTCTTATAGTACTTTTTATTTTCAGAAAATTTTCCAAGTGTTAGTTTTATTTAGTGTGTTAGTACTTTTCCATTTTACCTTTAAGTTTATATGAATTTATTTTTACTCGTCATTCAGAATTAATCTTTTAACTTCCATTTTACTCAACGACACTTTAATTACTTGCTAATAGTTTAAAACAAACAAACCAAACCATTCTCTTGATTCACCAAAAGACGATTGAGTCGCACTTAAGACCGGTTTTCAATTCGAAAAGATTCGGACGATAATATTTTCATACCTAGCCAAAAGCGAAGTATTAACCACCATCATCAATCTCCATTCACCAATCTTCGAATCGGTTGAATAATTTAAACCCCCCTTTTTTACAAATCAAACCAGTAGGGTTTGATTTCAAATCCAAATCTCACTTTATTTATTTAAAACAAACTATTAAATTAGCTTGCTTAAATAAGTTTTCATGTTATTACTAAATAGATTATATGAAAGATAATTGCAATAAACTTTCAATAATAATTAAATCGAGACTATTATTCAACTTCAATCGAAACTTTTCATTAATAAAATAAAGACGCTTACAATACTTATCAAAAGAAAGAAATACAATTTAATCCCTAACCTATTTTAGCATAATAACAGTAAAGTAAAAAATGGAATGAATATTACAAGTATTTTTGGGGGTTTTTATAGCCATCCCAAGGCTGTTGAGAAAGCATCTTCGAATATTCACCAGCATATTCCTTTTGCATATTGGCCCTTAGATCATCTATTCCTCTTTCTCTCTCTTGATTATTATGATCGGATGGCTGAAAATACACAACTAGCACACGGATTGCCAACGTGGCATCCGTTTGTGCTAGTTGTGTTTCTTGATTGCTGAGGTGGCCTTTCTTGATTGGATGATGGGGAATAATGAGGTGTAACATCCAGTGAATCTTTGCCACGTACCCCTGCTAGCCCACTCTTCTCTTCCTTAAAATTGGGGGATTTATTTCCCACACGCTTGAATCAAACGTGGGAACAAAAGCCCCTTATTAATTTAACTTTGGGTGAATAGTAAATAGTGATTAGGGTTTGAAAAGAGTTACAGGTTTTTGGTTTTGGGGAAGATGGAGGAAACATAGGGAGTATCGAAGTATTTTTTATTGTGTGAGAAGAAGTGGAAAAGTGTGTGTGTGGGTATTATTAAAGCGTAAGTGAGTACACGTTTATTTGTTTATGAGAAAAACGTGAATGGGAGTTTGGTGATAATGTAACGTGTGATTGAATAAGTCAATTGACCAAGTGTGATTTAAATATACTTTCACAAGCTGTTTGTTTAATCAAACCCTAAAGCCCATTATCTTTCGTCCCATTTTCAATTCAGTTGTGAAAACATTGGGCTTGAAGCCCATTACTAATACTCCATCCGTTTTATATACATCCCAATTTTGGGCCAGATTCAGGCTTGTGCTCAAATGTAAAAAAATATAATTCCTTAAATGGGCTATTGGGACCATTTACCCAATTATAGGACCCACTAGGCCCATAAACTAGATAAATGATGAAATCCGCTAAAGTCGAGCTCGATTCTGGCTTCATTGATCTTTTCCTTCAAACTCGTGTCGGTTTTGCCGATTTTCGCGAACTTGGTACCTACACACATTAAAACAAGAAACAAGCAAATACAAGGCAATATTGATACATTTTGTGCACTTATTCATTGTTTTAAGATACTATTGATATGAGTAAAATCACTCATATCAAACTCCCCCTTGCTAAGCAATTGCCGCGTCCTCACGCAATGATAAAATAAAACACTAACTACACCTTTATTTGACTTTTGACAACTTTATTTTGCCAAGACATAATGTATTGCTTTCATTATTTGAAAAATAACTTTTAGGATCATAAAACTCCAATAGATTCATCGTCCTCGACTTTTCATTTTTCCATGCCAAGTGCAAAAACAAGATCATTGTCAATCATAAGCCCCAAAATTAAACCAACTCATACAAGTAATTTGTGTTAAACTCAGTCTCCTATTATTCCTAATTGTATCTCTAGATTTTATTTGTCATTCACCCAAAGGCTCATTTGACTTATTTTGATATTTATTAGTCCAAAAATGAAGGCAAGAACGGTGTAAACTCGATACTCAAAACCGTTGTCACTAAAGAAAGCCCACATCAAGGATAACTTAACACGATTTAGGGATAAATCCCGGACCCGAAATTGGCTAATATGGCTACTTAAAGCAACAATAAAAACCTCCAAAGTCAATTATGACCTTATTAATGGAGTTAGCAACAATTACACCATAACACCTTTTAGCTCTTTAAGATGCAATTGTGCTCCTTATTTAAAATCCACACCCGAAGGCTCCTTGGACAAAAATAAGGGAATTGACAACACCATCCCACCTTATGAATCATGATGATGAAGCAATTTTTATTTAACACGCCCCTTGACATACACCCTAAGGCTCTAATGACAAGGTTAGTGCTACATGACTCCCATCCGAAGGCTCCTAGAGAACATGTTTTTATTTGTTCTTCTTTTTTAATATGATATTTATAGTAAGCCAAATTTCCGCAATCCCATGATCAAAAGTCCATGACGCTGACACCCTTAATGTGTTCTCACTTTAATTAAAAGGGAAGAAAAAGAAGGAGTTACGAGTTAAGATATCAAGCCTAAACCGCTAAAAACTTCATTTATTAAGCAATTATTATTCAAGTGTGGAAAGTAAATACGAGGAGATTAAATCAAACACAAAAATACTTGCACAAAGAAGAATTAATCTTAGAAACTTATGATTGAACTCTATCATCTCTTGTTCTACATATTGTAAAATTTCAAAAATGTGAAATCAATGGATACTTAGCCTATTAAATCAAAGTTTTGGGTTTTCAAGTCATCTACAGGATCTTGCATCTTCTTATACTCTTTCAAGTTTTAGAATTTGCGTTTTAATGTTCCCTTAATAAACGACTTTCTAGGATCAGTTATAGGAACTTGCGAAAAGTTCTTGTTCTTAACTCGTATGAATTAAGACTTTCGCGTTTAAAGCTCCCTACATAAAAGCCTAGCAAAACTTAATTCAAATATGTTAAGGAAAAGCTAAGGTTAAAAACCGAGTCGAGTCAAAAACTATATTTATTTTCACCAACGGAAAGCCTACATTCGTGTCAAAAGCACTTATTTTATTTATTAAAACTTAAAAATAACACTAAAAATTTAAAGTTTTATTGAAAAATGAAAAAAACAACGTTTGGACACGACAAAAGCAATTGCAAGCGATTATATCGAATGACTCCCCCATGGTAAAACCAAACATTATCCTCAATGTTTCTTAGCTCAAGAGTAACACCCCCTTGCTAAAACACGAAGAGTCTAATGTAAATTCCTAGCATGGAAAGAGCACGCAAATCTATAAGCTGTTTATTAATTATGCCTCAAGATAAAATGTTAGTCGATAAAAATCAAGGGTTAGAAAGTGTGCCCCTTTTGGCATTCAAAGAATGGAAGATCAAGTGGACCGGCAAACACCGAACACGAGAGTCTTCAAATATTAGGGTCATACCTAAGATCACAACACAACAAAACACGGGCACGAGCTTGAAAGATCAAGCCTTATTAGTGTTAGAAAATAGAAAGAAGATAGAATGTATGGGACTCCCCCACAAGGCACCTCGTTTTTGTTCACCGAGTCATGAGCTCGACTCGATCCCCGCATTCATTGGTCCTTAGGGAAAGTAGCGAAAACCGGCATATTTGAATAAAAACCAACATAAAGCACGATGTCGGGGTCAAAGATTACATCCTCGTTGTCGAATGACAAACGAAAGGATAAAACTCCAACACAAATCTCTAACAAGAGATGGTAGTCACAAATAAAGGTATGTATGTAGCATGCTCCCCGAGATAAACTCGCACCAAGATGATTAAAAAGTCTTTCAATTATTGCATCGGTGAAAGGCCGAGATTTCCCTAAATCAACGATTCCGTGGTCGAATACCTCGTCCTCGGTGGAGAAAGGAATAGACAACACGGTGTCGTCCCCCCATGCTAATCCTAAATCATATGAAGCACATGGTAATGGTGAAACAAAAGTCTCAACACTAGTTGTATCAACTTGCATGACTTTGTTGACCTTATCACTCTTATGAATGTGAAAAAGGGGGTCATGGTACTCAAAATGAGTCGCATGAAAAACCCGCACATTAAGATCAAAGCGAGTGGGAAGGATAATAGGAGCAAAAGTAATTTCTCCCTCCGGGTCAACATTATCATCATCATAAATCGGGTCGTCAAGCCAAGAATCTTCATCACCGTCATTAGACTCTTCCTCAAATTCCGAAGGAATGTCTATATAAAGAAACTCATCAACCTCCTTCATGAGAAGATCATCATCACAAAGGTTGTGAGATGTAGGAGGTATGATGCTCTCAAAATCCTCTTGAAACAATGGATTATTGTTCATTGAAGCTTCAAAGAGAGGATTTGAGTAAGTCACAACAGTGTCATCAATCTTGTCATCACAAGAAATATCCGACAAAGTATCAAGTGTATCACACTCGGATACAAGATCATCATTCTCATTTGAAGGCAATTCATCGGCGAATTCCTCGTGAATGGTAGGTAAAACATGAGAAACACGCTCGATCTCGAGATCGGAAACGTCTTCACTTCCCCGTGGAAGTGGATCAATGATAGCAAAAAGTTCATCGATGAACTTATCACATGAATAGTCACTAACCTCACTCGGTGTGAAGTTAGGAATCAAAGGCTCTTCAATTAAAGATTGTGCCTTAGGAACATCAATTTGATCCTTAGAAAAGAGTGAAAATGAGTCCATTTTCAAAGATTGTTCAATTAAAGCAATATCACTCTCGGGATCAAAATTCTCACTATTAAACTCACTAGCATCAAATGGCTCACTTAAGTAATCATCAATTTGTTTTTCAATCTTAGAACTATCATCCTCGTGTGGATTGAGTAGAGATGAGGAAAGACTACAACATGATTCAACAAAACAAGATTCTTCATTTGAATTTAACTTTTTACTTTCACAAAATGGAGTTTCCAAAATTGGAAAAACACCTTTATCAAAAAGAGCTTTCTTATTACTTTCAATTGTTTCAACACGTTTAACACTTTCCACTTTCTTAGAAGCAAATCTTGGAATCTTTTCAGGTTTGAAAACAATACTTTTATCTCCATAAAACAATTTAATTTCCTCTTTCCTCATATCAATTTGAATTTGAGCCGTGCACAAAAATGGACGTCCTAAAATAATTGGCACACGAGGATTGGTCTCATAATCAACTATAGCAATATCGGCTAATTACAAGAAATTTCCCACTTTAACAATGACATTTTCCGCTATACTAACCGGTCGAGTGGTGGTACCATTAGCAAGCTCAATGATCATTCGAGTGGTACTAAGTGGTGTATAGTCAATAGTCTTCCAAAGGGCTAGGGGCATTATGTTAATGCTAGCTCCTAGATCGGCTAGGCCTTTGCAAACCCCAAGCTCATTGAAAACACAAGGTATCAAGAATTGACCCGGATCTTTATATTTCTCGGGAAAGAAATCAAAGAAAACCGAGGTACTAATCACATTCAAAGTAGCCTTAGTGACTTCTAGAAAAGTTTCCTTAGGTGGAGGATTAAACTCAATCACTTCAACTTCACCTAAATTTTCACAATCATCATAAACGGTTATGGCCTTAAGCTCTCCTTTCGGGTTTGGAATGGTATTACTAGGTAAGCAACCCGAAGAAGATGACGGTTTAGACATAAATCCCTCAAACATCGAAAGCAATTTATTTTGACCTTGTTCCAAACTTTGTTGCATACGATTATGACTTTGCTCTAATCTTTGCTCAAAACGGTTTTGGTTTTGTTCAAGTCTTTGTTGACTAAGCTCAATCTTATTGTTTTGCCCTTTAATCGTGTTTTGAAACTCATTTTTCAAAGTTGCCATTTTTCCTTGAAGATTATTTCGAAAAGCTTTCAAATTTGCCTCATTTGACCTGATATAGCTTGACAAATCATTTTGATTATTGTGAAAACCTTGATTGTTTTTATTAGCATTGAACCTATTTCCTTGATTATAATTCCCTTTACCATGGTTAAAATTATTCCCATTGTTTCCATTGTTGTACCTATTTTGAACCGGTGGAAAACCCGGTGGAGCAACATGATTTTGACGAGGAACTTGACCGTTGGAGCCATAAGTTTCCGTCGCGGCAAAAGCACTAGCTTGATCAAACCACGTGGTTGAACAAGCATAATTAGGATGTGCTCCACCACATGATACACAAACATTCTCAACCATATTAATGGATCCATGAGGATTCTTCCTAATCTCATTCAAAAAAGTTGCGAATCCACTATCAATCTTAGAGTCCAATCTAGCAATCTCGGGATTTAATGAATTTACATTGCAAACACCTGATGTGTTTCGTGAATATTGTGTTCTAGACTTATCCTCAATTATTCTTCATGCGTCTCTCGGAGTTTTTCTTAAAAGATTACCACCCACGGCGGCATTTAAAGAATCTTGTTCAATCATATTAATCCCATTATAAAAAGTATTTATTTGATGCAATTCCGAGAAACCGTGGTGTGGACATTGTCTTAACAAACCTTTAAATCTTTCCCAAGCAACCCCAAACGATTCATGCA
Source organism: Glebionis coronaria (assembly GCA_025667525.1). Taxonomy (NCBI): domain Eukaryota; kingdom Viridiplantae; phylum Streptophyta; class Magnoliopsida; order Asterales; family Asteraceae; genus Glebionis; species Glebionis coronaria. Next base: position 422,185,921 of record CM046877.1, on the reverse strand, counting down.
CTTTTTGTTCAAATTTAGTGATCTCGTTCTTAAAGTGTGTTGTCTTAGATGGTGGAAAGAAATAATCCATAAACTTAGACACTAAATCATCCCATGTTAAGATCGAACCCGGTGGTTCTTTCTCATACCAAAGCTTAGCATTACCCTCGAGCGAGTATGGAAAAAGCATGAGCTTAATCGCGTCATTCGGCACATCTCTAAACTTGAGAGTCGAGGTAATTCGAAGAAAATTCCGAATGTGAGAATGCGGGCTATCGGTCTCATTGCCATGAAATTGGTCGGCACGAATGAGCGATAAAAGACCCGTCTTAATCTCAAAATGATCCGCCAAAATAGCCGGCACAACGATTTCTTCCCCATACCCTTCGGTGGGTGCACAGAGCAATTCCTCCATTGTTCGGTTATCGGCCATCTCTACAACAATAGGTGGAAGCTCGGGTTCCACTATTCGTTGTTGACGATTTCTATTTCTACGAGGAATATTTTCAAGCCTATTAAAATCAATCACAAGTCGAGAAGAACGTAATTGCATACACTACAAAGAAGAGAATTTACAGGATTGAAGAAAAGAAATTAGACAAGAAGAAGAAGATTATTTTTGGTATTTTATTTGGTATTGCTCAATCAAAAATGATCGATAAAAAACAAGGAATAAGGATAACTACTATGGAAGTAAATTACCCTCGGTCGACTTTGAAACGATAGGTGAAAACCTAAACGTCTCGAGGTTCAATAAGTAAACTACAAAAATAAGATTTATTACTACTTGAGTCGACAAACCAATAATAGGTTGTCCCTCTCAATATACGCACAAGCAAGCGGGGAAACGAGGTGCCACAAAGCACTTAAAAACCTTTTTCCTTAGACGGCCTTTTATAGCTCGTCGCCTTATACCCACCTTATAGTTTGTATAAATCGAGTTCAAACTTGTTATTAGTATTTATCTATTTTGCCTTTTATTTTTGTTTTGGATTCCACTACAATAGCTAGGTGATGAAATCCCAACTAAGGCCTTATTTGAAAAGTATGTAAATTTATTGTTCTACGTAATACAATATATTATTCACAAAAAACGAGAAAAACGATACATACTATATAATAGAAAAATAACAAAACTTTCCGAGGACGGAAAGGGTCTTCAAATCAACGATCAACAAATCTCAACGAAAACGAATCGTACACAAGATCCCCGGCAGCGGCGCCAAAATTTTTGATGTGATCGTGATAGTATATGTGATAATTAAGATACGTTATAGGGTAAATTAGAAAATTACCTTTAGGAAAAAGTAATAGACTAATATTACCAAAGAAGAATTTAATTAAACACGTGAATGAACCAAGTTCGTTGTACACGAAGATCGAGTAAATTTGAGACGTTTTGTTTTGATTTGGACAACTGATTCGAATTGGTTTTCGGTTTTTAAACTAGAAATTAAATCTACCAATTTTAAACTATTTAATTTTAACCTAAAGTACATGAATCGTTAACCCCCAAATTATTAATCTATATACAGTTACTTAAAATTAAAAACTATTTAAAATTTAAACTATTTAATAATCTATAAAAATAATTCTATTTAATAAAAAATTACTTTTAAACTATTTTTAGAAATCTATTTAACTTTTTAAACTAATAAACTTTATTAAAATTACTTTAACCAAATCTATATTAAAAACTATATTTTTATTTAAATCTAAAATAATTAAAATCTAATTATTAAAATAAACTAATTAAACTTTTAAATTAATAAAAACATTTTTTATTTATTTATTTTATTTCTTTTATCTGTTTAAGATCTAATAATTTTATAAAGGAAAATAAAAATGTAAATCATTTGCAAATTAAAGTAAGTAAGAGCTGAAAGCTAACTACAAAATACTATATTAATTAAATATCTGAAAATAAACTCAAAAGAGCAATTAGCTCAGTTGGCAAACACGCATAACTGTGAACTTGGGGGTCTCGAGTTCGATTCCCATGAGTGACATATTTTTGGATTATTATTTTTTTGACAGTAAAAATGAAGGAGTCACAGGAGGTGACTATTGGAAAGCTTATTATATTTAAACTGATAGGAATCAGCTTATGGGCTTATCAGATCAATTGGATCTAATAAGCTATTTGCTTGAACAATAAATCATCAAAAATACTCAAGCAGCAAAACAAATAATCAAGCAGAAAGATAAATTAAACCAGTTAAATCATATGCAGATAAGAAGAACTAATCAGACTATACTGCTAGAATCACTCCTATAATAGACATACTCAAAACTTCATTAGGATAAACTAACTCAAGTGCAACAAATCTGACTGAATTAACAGCAAGCAAATTAGCAAAAAACAATGAGATCGGAGAAGCCAATTTATTAAAACGTAGTAACCAAAATTAACAGATTCACAACAAACTCAAATGCAGTTCAAAAAGCTACAACAACTCACACAATCTCATAAAATCTAATTCAAGCACCTTATTACACAATACTAGCTTCACATACTTATCTTAACCTTAGACAGAAATTATTATATGAAATCTAATCTGTTATATCAGATTTAAACTTACTTCAGCATTATTCTTTAATGAAATCCACAAAGGTCTACACATCAGATATTAATCTTACACCAAAAATAAAACAATGATAATACAAAATATCAGGTAATCCAGTTCAAACTTAGAAGATTAATCAAAATGACATTTAACTGTATCAGACTAAGTAAAATTCCAATTCAAGTCTAAAAACCAGATAACTCAAAATTACCTAATCAGTTAGAACTAACATTCTCCAAACTAAATCAATCCTTAACCAAACAATAGCAGATTCATTAACAATCACAAATTAACATAAAACAAGCAGAAACAAATATGCATAAACCACTTAAATATCTAAATCATATAAACATTTAAACAAAAATTAATCTAAAAAAAATGAAAATAAAATGAAAAATGCACCTTTTTGGAGTAACCGTTGAGTAGTAGGTTGTGATGAACAACCTAAGAACCGAATCTACACCTTCGAACCACCATCATCAATCTCCATTCACCAATCTTCGAATCAGTTGAACAATTTAAACCCCCCTTTTTTACAAATCAAACCAGTAGGGTTTGATTTCAAATCCAAATCTCATTTTATTTATTTAAAACAAACTATTAAATTAGCTTGCTTAAATAAGTTTTCATGTTATTACTAAATAGACTATATGAAAGATAATTGCAATAAACTTTCAATAATAATTAAATTGAGACTATTATTCAACTTCAATCGAAACTTTTCATTAATAAAAGAAAGCCGCTTACAATACTTATCAAAAGAAAGAAATACAATTTAATCCCTAACCTATTTTAGCATAATAACAGTAAAGTAAAAATGGAATGAATATTACAAGTATTTTTGGGGGTTTTTATAGCCATCCCAAGGCTGTTGAGGAAGCATCTTCGAATATTCACCAGCATATTCCTTCTTCATATTGGCCCTTAGATATTCTATTCCTCTTTCTCTCTCTTGATTATTATGATCGGATGGCTGAAAATACACAACTAGCACACGGATTGCCAACATGGCATCCGTTTGTGCTAGTTGTGTTTCTTGATTGCTGAGGTGGCCTTTCTTGATTGGATGATGGGGAATAATGAGGTGTAACATCCAGTGAATCTTTGCCACGTACCCCTGCTAGCCCACTCTTCTCTTCTTTAAAAATTGGGGGATTTATTTCCCACACGCTTGAATCAAACGTGGGAACAAAAGGCCCTTATTAATTTAACTTTGGGTGAATAGTGAATAGTGATTAGGGTTTGAAAAGAGTTACAGGTTTTTGGTTTTGGGGAAGATGGAGGAAACATAGGGAGTATCGAATTATTTTCTATTATGTGAGAAGAAGTGGAAAAGTGTGTGTGTGGGTATTATTAAAGCGTAAGTGAGTACACGTTTATTTGTTTATGAGAAAAACGTGAATGGGAGTTTGGTGAGAATGTAACGTGTGATTGAATAAGTCAATTGACCAAGTGTGATTTAAATATACTTTCACAAGTTGTTTGTTTAATCAAACCCTAAAGCCCATTATCTTTCGTCCCATTTTCAATTCAGTTGTGAAAACATTGGGCTTGAAGCCCATTACTAATACTCTATCCGTTTTATATACATCCCAATTTTGGGCCAGATTTAGGCTTGTGCTCAAATGTAAAAAAATATAATTCCTTAAATGGGCTATTGGGCCCATTTACCCAATTATGGGACCCACTAGGCCCATAAACTCGATAAATGATGAAATCCGCTAAAGTCGAGCTCGATTCTGGCTTCATTCATCTTTTCCTTCAAACTCGTGTCGGTTTTTGCCGATTTTCTCGAACTTGGTACCTACACACATTAAAACAAGAAACAAGCAAATACAAGGCAATATTGATACATTTTGTGCACTTATTCATTGTTTTAAGATACTATTGATATGAGTAAAATCACTCATATCAGGTGCCATTGTTGAAAGCTATTTGTGAATGATTTAGAAAGATGAATTATAGGAGAAAATGGTTAGACAAGAATAGTAGATACCCTGTTTAAAAATAGGAGCCAAATATATAGGAGAGATAGATGAATGTGATTGGTCAAAAATGAGGCAACTATTTTCAAAATATCATGATGAAAATATTGAAAAGAAAATAAGTTATCTTATGCATTAATTAAAAGTTATCTGCTCCCAAAATTACGGCCCCAAAATTCGTCAAAAATAACAACTGGGTAGGTCCCAATGGGTATCAACGGTCAAAAATAACCCATCAACGCCCAACGGCTATATTCTTGTCAACGTTTGCCAAAGTCATGTCAGCGTCTAAATTGGTCATAACAACGCTTGGAAAAATACTTGTCAGCGTCCAAAAATTAAAGTAATAAAAAATGAAAAAGGACCTTAACAAAGTTATTTATCCTAGTGAAGATAACCTATAAGTTGATAATTATTATAGGGCGGCAAGCACTGTCCAGTTATGCACACTTGCTTATGCAAGATAGACATAACAGTCCTCTAGTGTCCCTTGCTAACCAAAACTCTTAACAACTAAGTTATCTCATAAAATTCCTTGTTACTCCTAGGTAAAACCCATGATAAAATCATTCCCAAGTCTCCCAACAGACCACAACCAATTCTAGGCCAAAAATGTCTTGGCAGCATGCATAGTATATCAACTTTGCATGCTACAGTGCCTCATGATTTAGTAAAACTAACTCATACTCACCTGTGGACACAATCTAGAATTGTGATAAGAGTATCATAAGAATACCCAAAAGTCCTAAAGGTTCCTAAAACCTCCCCTTAAACTGTGATACATATGTTGCTCAAAAATATGCATGAACATAAAAAATTTATGTCAAGATAGGAAACAACATTCCAACCATCATCCATAAATAAAAACATGCTCAAATGATTCTCCAAGGATCCATACGCAACTCTGTATCCAATGGTATAATGCTAACACCACCTGCACATTTAGATTAAAAACCACAAAACTACCATTGTTGCTGACAACGTCCTGATAACACTTGTCAGCGTTAAGGAAACCTTTGTCAGCGTTAGACAAATATAGTGCTGAAAACGTCACAATAACACTTATCAGCGTTAAGGTAACCTTTGTTAGTGTTAGAAAAATATAGTTGAAAATCTAAATCCTCAAAAAGACCAATAACAATGCATTATCCTGTACATACTTTTACAATAAGACCCCGAAACACATATTATGTGAGATTGATCATTCCAATACTTGTTACCAAGTATTGAAACCTTCCAGCATCAAAAGGTTTAGTTAATAAATCACACATTTTCTTCTGTGTCAACCCTATCTGGTTGTATTAAACCCTTTTCAAAACAATCCCTTATAAAATGATGTCTAATTTCTATGTGTTTTGTTTTAGAATGATGTACAGGATTTTTAATAATGCATAAAGTGCTGTTATTGTCAACAAATGTCTTGGTATGCATGAAATTATACCCATAATCCAACAGCTGGTTCTGAATCCATAAGACTTGTCCACAACAAGCAGCTGCAGCAACGTACTCTGCTTCAGTTGTAGAATTGGCCACCACTGTTTGTTTCTTGCATTGCCAAGATATCAATCTACTCCCAAGAAACTGACATCCACCAGTTGTGGATTTTCTATCAAACATATCACCTCCATAGTCACTGTCTGAATATGCAATAAGCTCCAATGGTGGATCTTTAGGGTACCACAAGCCAAGATCTGGATAACATCTAAGGTACCTAAAGATTCTCTTGACAACATAAAGGTGACATTATTTGGGAGTCACTTGATGGTGTGCACATGCACACACAGCAAACATGATGTCAGGTCTTGAGGCTGTGAGATACATCAATGAACCAATCATTGATCTATAGTGCCTGACATCCACATCTTTTCCATCTCCAACTTTTCCCCAAGGGTGTTCTCTATCTATAGGAGTAGTAGCCCTCTTTTCATGTGGAGAAAAGCCAAACTTCTTCAAGATCTCTGCTACATACTTATCCTGAGAGATGAAGATACCATCTTCTTTCTGCTGAACTTGTAACCCTAGAAAGAAGTTCATCTCCCCCATTGAACTCATCTTGAATTTTTCTGTCATAAGCTTGGAAAAGTCTTCACTCATCTTTGGATTGGTGGATCCAAAGATGATATCATCAACATAAACCTAAACAAGTAAGACATCCTTACCAGCCTTCTTTGTAAATAATGTCTGGTCTATGGTGCCCCTCTTGAATCCATTTTCCACCAGATAGGTGGACAATGTGCCATACCATGCTCTTGGGGCTTGATGAAGTCCATAAATATCCTTCTTGAATCTATACACCTTGTCTGGATTCTCTGTATCTTCAAAACCAGGAGGCTGCATAACATATACCTCCTCAACAATTGTGCCTTAGCGGAAGGTACTCTTCACATCCATTTGATAGACAGTGAAACCCATGCAGGAAGCATAGGCTAGAAATATCCTTATAGCTTTAATCCTTGCAACTGGTGCAAAGACCTCCTCATAGTCTATCCCTTCCTCTTGTGTATATTCCTGAGCCACTAAACGTGCCTTGTTTCTGACCACAATGCCTCTTTCATCTCTCTTGTTTCTTAGAACCAATCTTGTCCCAATAGGTCTGACATACCTTGGACAATCAACCAGCTCCCAAACATCCTGAATAGAAAATTGGTGAAGCTCATCCTACATTGCTTCCACCCAACTTGGTTCTTTGAGAGCATCAAAGATCTTCTTGGGTTCCTGTTGTGACAGAAAACAGGCAAACAAACATGCTTGAACAAGAGGGGTATCAACCTTCTTGTGTATATTGGAAATAAATCCACCAAGATTCTAATGAGATCTTCTAGTCTGAACAGGAGTCATGACATCCCCAATAATTTGAAAAGGGGGATGATTCTTCATGGTAGAAGTGAGAACTCCTCCCTCAAAAGTCTGTTGTCTTCAATCTCATTATCCATGTTGCCAATATCTTCTTCAGACTCTCTTCCATCAATATTAGTATGAACCTCTTCATGTGTATTTGAAGGTTCACCTTGTTCAAAATTGGAAGAGAAGATATGCTCAAAAGTGTTGTCAACGCCTGAACCAAGATTGTCAGCGTTTGGGTTATCAACGCCTGAAATGTTGTTGTCAACGTTTGAGCCATCAACGCCTGAATTTGTCCTGTCAGAGCCAGATTTTCCTTTGTCAGCGCCTGAAGGACCATGCATGTTGTTAACTGGTGTCTTGGGGACCACCATTTTCCTTTCCAGCAGCAAAAGCATCTGTCCATTTGGGGATAGTGACATACTCTTGTATGGGGGATGACTTTTCTGCTGGTGATCCAACCTCTTCATTAACCTGTGTACCTGAAACATCAACAACTTGTTCTTCTACAACATTTGAAGTTACCTTCACAATGTCTGGATTAGTAACAGGCATATAATTTAAAGTCCTAGATAGAGGTTCCAAGTCAAACAACCAATTTGGACCACTTTCAGGATCACTAGGTTTACTCTCTAAAAACCTAACATGTACTCTCTCAAGTATACATTTTTCCTTCTTAAGGTAAACTCTATATCCCTTGCTCTACACTGAATAACCCATGAAATAGCCTTCATCACCTTTTGCACTAAATTTACCTAAGGCATCACTAGTATCAAGTACAACTACATGACAACCAAAAAGTTTAAGAAAACCAATATTAGGTTTCCTTCCCCAAAGTAACTCATAAGGTGTTTTGTTCTGTATCTTGTTGACCAATGCTCTATTCTGAACATAACAAGCTGTATTCACAGCCTTAGCCCAAAAAGCTATGGGAAAGTGAGCATCAGCCAACATAGTCCTGGCTGTTTCAATTAGGGTTCTATTCTTTCTCTCAGCAACCCCATTTTGTTGTGAGGTTCTGGCAACACTAAACTGCCTAGTTATCCCTTTCTTGGCACACAAATCATCCAATAGCTTGTTTCTAAACTCAACACCATTATCACTTCTAAGCATTTTAACTTCATTACCAGATTTCTTTTCTATCTGAGTAATAAAATCAATTAAAGTATCAGCAGTGTCACTTTTCATAGGTAAAAAGAAAGTCCAAGTAAACCTAGAAAAGTCATCTGTGATGACAAAGCAGTATGATTTACCATTCAAACTCTCTATATTAGTTGGACCAAACAGGTCCATATGCATCAAGTGAAGTGGTTTAGAACTAGAGTGCACCTGTTTAGACTTAAATGAGACCTTGTGCTGCTTGCCTTTAAGATATGCAACACAAGAGTGGTCATTGTGGAAAGCCTTTTCAGGCAAACCACCAACCAAGCTAAGTCTCACAAGTCTGTTTATATTCTTAAAGTTTATGTGCCCTAGTCTCCTGTGCCATAGATTACTCTCATCAACTAAAGCTTTAGCTTAAAAACATGACATATTATTATTCATCCTAATCCCATTAAGATTTACATTATAAATGTCTTTATGTCTAGGTGTTCTATAGTCAATATATTTCTCATCTGGGATTTTAAAATCCTTGCTTAACACCAAGCATTCAGTATCAGTGAACAGAACTTTATTTTTGTTATCACAAACTTGTGATACACTAAAAAGATTGTAATCAAGTTCCTTTACCAGAAACACGTTTTCAAAATGCAAGTTCTTGGTGAGAAGAGTTCCTTTGCCTGTGATAGTTCCATATCCGCCTCCAAAGTAAACCTTATCACCATCCTTAATGGGAGTGAAGTTAGTTAGGGAATCTTCCTTCCCAGTCATGTGCCTAGAGCATCCACTGTCCTAATATCCATAATCATTAACCTGTTTTTGAATTCCCTGCACATAAAGAAAACAAATTAGTTTTCTTTGGGAACCCAAGCCCGAGCAGACTTGGATTCATCTGGTTGTTCAACAAGAACAGACTTAGTTCTCATAACAACCCCTTGTTCATCCCTCTTTGGATGAAATACCTAGTTAACTCCAATTGGTTTTGTAATGACCTTTGAAATATAATTAAATCTGTTGCAGGTCATAGAAATCCCATTAGAATTAGGGTTTTGATCTTGCTTAGGTCTCCATGTCAAACTAGAAGAAGCTTTAGACCCCTTACCCTGTGGTTGCAAATATTTAGGTCTGACCACGTTTCTATCAGCGTTGGATTTGGTCTTGTCAACGCTGAAATTACCCTTGTTAGCATTGAACCTAGGGTTTGCTACAGAAACCCATTGCCTATTAGACCAAGTATTGGTCTTCTGAAATGGTCTTTGTCCATGAGTGTTAGACCCTCTAGTGAATAATGGGGCTGGTCTAACAACTTGTGGACTTTGCTCCACAAAAGTTTTGGGTCTGACAGTGTTTGACTTTTTAACAGCGTTGACCTTGGAAGCGTTGACACACTTATATGCTAAATGTGAAAAGCTACCACAAGTGTAACAGGCTTTTCTAGAAACAACCCTAGGTCTAGAAGAAAAGAAACCTGTTCCATCATTCTTAACTTGGCTTTTAGGTGACCTAGTATTCCTATACATTTCTGCATACTTAATGCTAGGTTTTCTAACAGTGTTTGAGCCAAGGTCAACAGTCTTGCCAGTGATTGGGTTTGTTACCTTAATAGGGGTTGACTCATTAGGACTATCACAAAGCATGCCACCCTTGACAAATAAGGTAGGGTTGGCTTTCTTCCATTCATTCAAGTCAGTCAACTTTTGCCTATACTCTTCAACTGGGGTAAGGACTCTTGGTGGAGGAATAAATTCCTCTTCTTGGAGTTCTGGTAAACCAGTCCAAGATAAGTCCTTTCTTTGGACACCATAGGAGTCCCTAGCTGGTGGTGGAACAACAGTATAGTCTTTCATCCCAATCCCAATCATGTCCTTAGGATCCCTTTGTTTATTAACACATTCTCCTAGGGTTTGTGAGGCCTTATCAAATCTCTGAATTTTAAGGTCAACATTGTCCTTATTCTTGATAGCCTCATCTAACTTAGCCTGTAATTCAACATTGACCCTTTCCATGATATTTCTAACATCATTACTAGCATTTAAATCATGTTTTAAGATATTTATTTTATCTTTTAGATCAAATTCCATTTTCTTATACTCCTCAACTGTCTTTTCAGTTTGAGTGAGAGCAATTTGATAGTTAGACAACTTGCATCTCTCAATACTCACATCACTTAACAATCATAAAACCTCTTTGTTAAGTTTTTCAGTATTTAAACGACAACCCTTACTACAAAAAGCATCATCATATACCTCATTATCTGATGAAGAGGAGGAGTGTGCCATGAGAGCATATTGAACATGCTCTTCTTCTTCTATTTCAGCAACCAAAGCTTTATCCTCTTCACCATCCTTAGCCAAATAGCTCCAGTCCCATCCAATACCATTAATTTCTTGCACTGCTACCATGGCCTTAGGATCCTAAGCCTTAACAATTTTGCTTGAGGGTTTTCCAGCATCAGATCTTCTTGGAGATCTGCAGTCCCTCATAAAGTGCCCCATACGATGACAATTGTAGCACTCAACCTTGGATTTATCAAATCCAGCAGTGTCCTTTGCATTAAAGGTCATCTTCTTCTTAAACCTTCTATTCCACCTGTTTGCTCTTATACTAGCAAGATCCATGTTCCACTTTATATCCATCTCCTCCAAGTGCTCATCGCTTATTTGCTCAAGGTCCTCATATGTAATCACTAAACCATTGGGAAAAGAAGAAATGTAAGCACACACAGTATCCAGATCCAAACCAGCAGGCTTAACTCTTGGTGAGTCACTTTTGTATGTGTCAGCGTCTGAATGTGAGGCATTGACAGGACATGATCCAGCGTTGAAACATGATGATCCAGTAACTGGGTGCATGTATGAGTCCTTCTAATCAAATTGACCTTCACTATGTGAGAAGAAGGCCATGTTACTATTGGTAGACTTACTTCCATGCTCCAAAAGAGTTTCATTCTCCAATAGCCTCAGTTTGTTGTAGATATCATCAAAAGTATAACTTTTGTGAGTGTTATTGGCAAGTATAGATCTTGCCTCAATCTTCCACGCATCACCAAGGCTTTTAAGAAAAGTGGCAATATTGTCAACATCACCAACGTGTGTCCTCATGAAGGACATCTTGCTTGTAATGTCAAGCAGTCTTCTTCTCACACTGCTAAGCTTCTCATTAGGTTGAGCCTTAAAAACAGCATACTCATGCATGAGTTGCTTCTTCTTCTCTTCCTTAGTATCATCATTACCACCATATGCAACTTCAAGAGCTGCCCAAAGGTCTTTTGCAAACTCATAACCTCTGTATTTGTACTGATTCTCTTGTCCCAAAGAGAGTTTCAGAATGTTTAGGGTTTTCATATCAACCCTTTTCTTTGTTATGTCTTCAGCAGACACAGCTCTACCATCATCAGTTTTTTCTTTCTTATCTGCTTCTGGACATCCAGCAACAGCTGATCTTGTAGCAATGGCATCAACAATCTTTTGAGCTTTATTGAATGTGTTTCCATACTCAATAATCTCCCAGAGAGTGTAGTCATAGATTCCCAGATATTGCTCAAAGTTAAACTTCCACAGCTCAAAGTTGTTTGCATCAAGCATGGGAATCTTGATGTTTGGTAAGGATGAGGAGGAGGTTACTTCTGGATTTGACATGATGTTTTTAGAGTTTTGTGAAAATTAGGGTTTTGGTGATTTTAGGGTTCTTGTGTTCTTTAAGATCAAAAGTTTCTCAACAAGCTCTGATACCACTTGTTGATCCTAAACTTAGATCGATTAAGCTTGTGTATACGAGAATAGATCAAGTTATACAAGTAGAGAAACTTTGTTTATGTATAAAGTAATCTAAGTGTTATGCGGAATTAACACTTAAACAAGAACACACAAAGATGTAAACAAACTTTCACTTGATTGATAATAACAAACTTTCTTACAATGAAAGTGTTTAACGTATGAAAACTTATATTGAAACATAACCTAAAGGTCTTCTTTTATAGACATAAGAAGCCTTGTACAAGAGTCTACGTATCAACTATTCTAGGTAAAGATAATTATAGAAAATACAATGTTGAACTTATCTTTACTAGAAACAAACTAGAAACATAATACGCGTAGACCATATCTTCCTATCAGTGCTTGTCTTCAACCTATCAACGCTTGACTTCTTGTCAACGCTTGATCTGTCAGCGTTTGTTTTCTTCCTATCAACGCTTGTTTTACTCTTGTCAGCGCTCAAGTGAACTGGCTACATTTTATTCCCAACAACAAATAAGCTATAAAATCAATAATCCAAAACAATCAAAAGCATAAAAACATAACATTTAATCAAATAAGCATAACAATAAGCACATAAACATAAAGATTAAGCAAAACAAGAAAGGTAGAATGAGAGATTAAAAATAAGAACTTGATGAAAAATAAGATTCAATAACGAAATTAAAAGACTTACTTGAAATTAAAGGCAAGAAATTTATGGTGCAAGACAAGTAATTAAATGAGAATTAAGTAAATGACATTAGGAAAGTACAAGTAATTAAAGGTAGAAGACTAGTTTGTCAAGTTAGCCAACAACTCCTAATGTGAGATTAGGAGGGTATTTATAGGTGATTAGGGAAGGTAAGCATGTCTTGGAAGCTTCCTTCTTTCTTTCTTTTTCATCTTTTCGTCACTTAAGTTCTTCGACTTTTTCGACTTCGTCTCGGGATTAATTAAACTCGTCTTGTAATTTCTTCATTAATTAGACTTGAGTTCTTCGGCTTTATTAAACTTCCGTCTTTAGACTTTTTCTTCGATAAATCTTCAGAATAGGCCTTGGACTTCCGTTCTTTTTGCACTCTTGATCTTTTGACTTTGTCTGTTGTATTTTTCTTTGATAAAAGCCCGTGAAAGCCCGTGTTTTCTTCCTTTTTCACATTTTGATCCTAAATCACAACAAAAACACAAACCACGCATAATTCCGACATTTACGACATAAAATACACATTTTGGCTTGGTTATTATTATAATTAAGTGGTAAAAGGATAAGAGTTTTCACACTTATAAAATCCCCTACACTTGACCATTGCAATGTCCTCATGCAATGCATTAATTACAAAGCAAGTTTTATATTTTCCATCACAATTAATCCACATTGGCCTTTATTGAAGAGACAAAATATTTAAAGGAAGAAAACAAGTAAAAAGATCAAAAACTTACCTGGGGGTTTTGGAATGTCATGAATGATTATCATCCTCAAGTTTCACGTTCCCTATACCAAGCTTAAAAATGAGATCATTGTTATTATAAGTTAGCAAACTAACACAAACTCATGTGGGCCAATTATTTACTTAGACTCCCTTATTCCTAGGTGTATCTCTTATATTTTATTGTTGTCTTGAATGATCACGAGGACGCATTGTTGACTTGTTTCGATAGTTATTTAGGCTGAAAATAAAGTAGGACGATTTAATCAATAGTTAGCTAAAGGACAAAATCTTTTAAAGCTGCTTCTCGGGACCTCATAAAGTTCATATCTTGGCATAACTCGCTTCACGATTTGAGACCTTTCTCAGACCGATATTTGGCAGCGACTTCATACTTCGAATCTTGAGAGACGTTCATGAAATAATTGTCTTCTCTTCATAATAGGAATTTCTTCACTTGAACTTTTTGAGAGATTCTTCATATTTGGACCACGACTTACACATTTTTCTCTAATCTTTATTTGGGATTTTGATATACAACGATCCGCCTCCTTTTAGGACTTGGATCTATTTATCCTCATACCTTTTTAGGGCCTTTTTGGATAGACTTCTCCTTGATCTTTAGGGGAGTATTTGCTTTTCGTCGTGTGTCTCGATCCTTCATATTGATTTTTGATAAATGATTCTTCACATCACTTTGTATCTTTTAGCAACAAAATGTAGCCCTCATGTCTTGTTAGGACCTTTTCGGACTCGCCAATCTTTGCATCCCGCTTCAATAAGTTATGCCTTGGCTATGAACTCTAATTAATACCGAGCAACTTTTAAACGATCTTGGGCTCGAAGCTAAGTAACTTTTCAAATCGTACGACCTTATTTATTGCAATTAAATTTATTAACAAGCGATGGGAGAAAAAGATCATAATCAACTCACATAAATTCACGAAAGAATACTAAACTTATAATTGACTCTATCATCTCTCGTTCTCCACAATTTAAAATCTCAAGGAATGAGACTCGTGGATGCTTAGCCAACTAAACCAAAGTTTTGGGTTTTCAAGTCATCTATAGGATCTTGCAAATTCTTAGACTTTTTCAAGTTTAGAATTCGCATTTTAATGTTCCCTTGAAAACCGACTTTCTAGGATCAATTATAGGAACTTGCGAAAAGTTCTTGTTCTTACCCGTAAGAGTTAAGACTTTCGCGTTTTAAAGTTCCCTATATAAAAGCCTAGCAAAACTTGACTTAAACACGTTAAGGATACTAGCTAGAGTAAACTTAGATAAGTAAACTCGGGTTGAGTCAAAAGATTCACAACATTGAAAAATTAAAACCACTTAATTAAAATTTATTCTAGCAAAGAAAGTAAATAACTATAACAAAGGAAAAACTACTAGGCCAAAATAGATCAAAAATTTTGAAAAATGTCGAAAAATCAATTTTCCGGTTAAAATGAGGACAAATACAAGGAAAAGCCCACTTAACTTCGATAGAAGTCCCCCTACACTTAATATAAACATTGTCCTTAATGTTTAAGCATATGGAAGTAACCTCCCCTACATTTAGGGCATTGTGCACGTTGTTTAAATCTTGCTAAGGAAGAGACAACTAAAGTGATTCCTATTTTAATATTGGAAAATATAAAATAGAGAATCAAAAGAGTTTAGGATAAAACCGGGAAGACGGGTACACGGGATCACTGTTCGTCAAAAGTAATCAAGAATGGATCTTTGAAAGCTCGAATCCCTGCACATGATAAGAGAGAAAACAACAAACACATATTAGGGTCTCCCCCTACACTTATTATAAAAACAAAGGAAAATGATAGATACTGTTAATCGAGTCGTGAGCCTGACTCGACCTTGATTAGCATAGGAAGAAGCTTGAAACACATCCACCGGGATCAAAGACATGGTTTGCATCAATCAAGTAGCATAAGCTTAAGGTGAACAAGGCAAGCCAAAGAAGAGTAGGCAAGGTTCCCATAAGCAGTTGTTGAGCACGGTGGTAGCAAGGGTGATGAGGTGCAAGCCTATCTCCAAAAGTTCCAAAAATATTTCCTTTTATTTCATCAGATGGATACTGAGATGGCTTAAAAAGTACAATACCGGGATCGAACACCTTTTCCTTTAGGGGAAAATAACACTCTGGCTCAGTAGACCTTGAAGAGGATCCGCTCATAAATCACACAATCTCATCCTCAGAAGGTGGATAGAGAGGTGTCAAGACATAAGTACTGCAGATATCGGTGTCGTCCGGCTTCTTCTCCTTTGAAAGAGGTTTCTTCATATCCAAAGGAGGATAAAGACCATAATCATCGAAGTCCAAAGGAGGATAGTTACTCTCATTTGGGAAGTAAGTGTTGAGAAAATAGCAAAATCTTCCTCAAATGAGTAGTCATCCAAAGTAGGGTCAAGCATGGTTGGTGGAGGATCTTCATCATGTGAAGAATCACTCGAAAGAGTATCAACATCATTAAAGTCATCATAAGTTGGCATGTCTGGATACTCAGAAGTAAAATCGTCATAATCATCCATATCAGAACTAGAATCGTCATCATAGTTATCATAGATTGGTGGAGACTCAAATATTGGTGGAGGATCTAAATTGGAGAGAGAATCATCCACATCATCTTGGAATAGTGGATTATCGTAGCAAGAATCGAAAAGAGGATTGTTGTAGACGACAAAATCATCAAGCACATTAATCATATTCGTTGATTCTCTTCCATGGGATTTGTTTGTGATCTTCCCCATTTTAAAAACTTATGCATCATTCCCGACTCTTAAGATTAACTCACCTTCGGCAACATCGACTAAGGCTTTTCCGGTTCTCAAGAATGGCCGACCAAGTATTAGCGGAATACGAGGGTCCATTACATAATCAACAACAACAAAGTCGACCGGAAAAGTGAAGGTGCCAACTTTAATAAAAACATCTTCAGCAATACCAACGGGGTAAGCGAGAGTGCGATTTGCAAGCTCAAGAGTCATCTTTGTTGGAGTAAGATCGGGTAATGATAACTTTTTCCAAACACTTAAAGGCATCAGATTTATACTTGCCCCGAGATCGGCTAAGGCAGTAAATTCTTTGGTTTGGTTAAAAGTACATGGTAGCACAAAACGACCGGGATCTCCAAGTTTCTCCGGAAGTTCTTTAAGAAGGACGGCAGAACAATTTTCATTCAATCGAGTATTAACAAACTCGGCCATCTTCTCCTTCTTATTAAGCAATTCCTTAAATATCTTAAAAAATTTAGGCATTTGGGCAAGAGCTTCAATAAGGATAAAGGTGATGGTCAGTCCTGAAATCTTCTTCAAATAGTTCGACACTTGAATGTCATCCTTGGTGAGCAATTTGCCCTTGTCTAAGCGAGAATGATAAAGGATATTGGGTTTATAGGTGGAAGGTGTAGCAGGTAAAGGTTGAGATGTTGAAGGTTTAAAGGTGGAAGGTGGGGTTGGTGAAGGGTTCTTCTTGGGTACTTCAGTAAGAGGTGGAGACGGTAATGGAGAACTAATACTAGGCGTGGGAGTAGGAGGGATAAATGGTGGTGGAGGAGGTGTAGATGGAGTAACTGGGGAGGGGTAGATGGTCCTATTAAGGTTGCTCCACTGCGTGTAGTAATAGCACTCACATTCGCTCTTGGGTTAGTGACGGTATTTGAAGGTAGAGAGCCCGAAGTAGAGGGTTGAGTAGTTGGTAAGAAACTAGCCAGCATATTCTTCAAATCATTGTTAGAACGATAACTTAGCAAGTTCGATCACCTTGAGGTCGAGCTTGATGGTTTTCTGTTGAATAGTTACAATAAGCTCCATACACGTTTTCCGGATTGTCATGAGTAGAAGGACAATCAGTGTATGAATGAGGACCCCCGCAAATCTCACAAGAAATTGCTACAGCTTTAGCTTGTTGATGTTGATTTGTAGCCAGAAGTTGCATGTTTTTGCTCATTTCGACCATTGCGCGAGTCAATTCGGTGATATCAGGGTTTGAAGAAGTAGAAGAAACATTGACTCTCGGGTTATTTCTTGAAGATACGGATGAATCCAAATTTTTGTGGTGAGTAGTCATTTTCTCGATAAGCTCTCTACACTCCTTAGGTCTTCTTTTCATAAATGTGCCACCGGCGGCTGCATTAATCGTATCACGATCACGAAAAGTTAAACCGTTGTAGAAAGTATCAATTAAGGTGCGGGGAGCATGTTGTGGTTTGGACATCGATCAATAAAAACATTATATCGTTCCCAAGCATCAAAAAGTGATTCATCAGGTTCTTGTGTAAATCCACTAATTTGATTTCGAAGGCTCGTGCCCATGGATGGTGGAAAGTAGCGCGACAAAAAGCGTTGAGTCATCTCATCTCAAGTATGAACTAAATTCTTTGGAAGACGATCAAACCATTTTTCGGCATGGTGGGATAAGGTGTGTGGAAATAGGTGAAGGTGAAGAAAATCCATAGTAACCCCGGGCAACTTCATGCTTTGAGTAACAGTAATGAATTTGTCGAGATGTTTGTTGGCATCATCATCCAGTAATCCGCGAAATGGACAAGTGTTTTGAACTTGTTGGATCATGTGATGCTTCAACAAAAACTCAGGAGCCGTGATTTGCATCGGCGCAATCGGTCCTCCTCGTCCGTTCATGGTTGGTTGACAAAGCTCCTCCATTGTTCGAAGATCGGGTGGGGGAACATTGTTGTTGTTATTCATGTTGGGGTGGTGTGGATTATTGTTGTTGTGCACACCAGCCATATCTAAATTTTCACGAGTCTCGGGCTCAGAATAAGTTGAAGATCTAGTACGCATACACTTGCAAAAGAAAAAGAAAAAGAAACCAAAGAAATAGAGAATATATATGTACTTGTAAAAATAAAAATAAAATCTTTTTGGATTTTTGAAAGTTTTTAATTTTTATGGATTTTTAACAATTTTTGAGCAAGAAAAATAACGTTCACGAGTGAACGGATCCCAAAATTCAACGCGTCTCTCACAGAAAACCGTTAATCTTCACGAAAAGAGGCGGCAGCGGCGCCATTTGATAACTAGGTTTTCACTAGATTAAAATTGTTCGTTAAATATGTCTCTATTCGAATTGACTATTGGTTTAAGTGCGACTCAGTCGTCTTTTGGTGGAAACAATATTTTTTTGATTGTTGTAAAATAAATGTGCAAGACTTTAAAGTAAATGACGGTAATTAAAACTAAAACTAATCGAGAAAAACTGTCACTTTTTCTCGAAAATTAGAGAAAAAACACTTGGTAAAAACAGAGATTTCTGGAAGCGTGCAATTGTTGGAAATTAAAACGTAATGGTGCAATACTAAAACTTTTAAAAGTAAATGACGAGAAATTAAATGACGTAAAATTAAAGCTTGACAAAAAGTAAATTTGACAAGGTAATAAAAATGAAAACTTGAAAACTTAAAATAATACAAACTTAAAAATAAAACTAAGACAAAACATTAAAACAAAACCTACCGTCAAAATGGGATTGGAATCCCAATCGGAATGTTCAGTCGGAATCCTGGTCGGAATGAAGGCTTACCTCTCCAATCGGAATACAATCGGATATGTCCCCCGTCGGAATGTTTGTCGGAATCCCAAATCGGAATACTGAAAATCAAACTGATCGGAATATCCAAAAACACACCTGTCGGAATGTGGGAAACCAACACCTATCGGAATGTCAAAAAGGAAACCCTAATCGGAATGCAAAACCCTATTCCGATGGGGGGTGATCGGAATAACAGAAACCCTATTCCGATCCACTGATCGGAATGCTGGTCGGAAAAGAAAAACCCCTTTCCGATTTGGTATGATCGGAATACAGTAAAGGAAAAAAAACGTAATAAGCACAACTAATAATCTATGAAGAAAATAAGCACACGACTAGAAACTTAATCAAAACACGTATGAGAAAAAGCTAATAAGCTAAAATTTAAAAACTTTTAAAACACTAAATGAAAAAATATTTAAAAACGACTTTTTAATAAAAATAACTTTTATAAAACTTAAGTAAATTTAAGAAAGACACAAATAATGTGACAATCCGTCAATTTATGATTGATATTTTATTCTCAAATATTATTTAAGAATATTATTTTAATGTTATATTATGAACTCACTTATTTTTGGGAAGAAATTTAGATTTACGTCTTGAAGTAGCATCGACTACGTCTAAACCGTAGGATTCTACGTTACGTGCTCACGTTTACATACACCGTCTTTGGTGACGGTCCGACATTTCAGAAAATAAATTTATCCGTGAATATTATTTTGGAATTTTAAATTTGTGTTGGTTCATAAACTCATAAATTTACGAGAAGAGATTAGGACTTACAATTTTAATTTAACGTCCTTTACGACTAAACCGGAAACCTTAGGATTACGTATTTACGTTTTCGAACTCTGTTTTTGATGAAACAATTTTTATTAGATTCGTTTTGTGCCGTTGATTCATAATTTATAAAAACGTTTTTCGTAAAACGACCCGAGGGCAGACAAATCGAGGAAATTAGAATCGAGGAATACCCGTAATTAAATGGGGATGAGACAAGTGGGACACTTGCCCCACCCCCACTATAACCGTCCAACTTGCTACACTACACCACTTAGGTGTCAAAGTTTAGCTAATAAGCTAAACACTTGTCCTTTTAGCTTACAATGTAAGCTTACAACATCACAAAACCAACTAGCAAAAACCATTTGCTTCCATTTCTAACATGCAAACAACTTCATCTCCTCCCTTTCTCTCTCAAATGTGCCGTCCACTTCCACACCATAACACTCATTTTGATCAATTTTCAACCATGAAATCATGTGTTATTTACACACATGATGAAGCCCTTTTGAAACCCTATTGATTGGTGGTGATTATAACATCCAAGGAGGAGTTTCCATGGAGTCTTGGGGCTGATTTTCCACAAGGAGTTTATGAAGATTGGTGGTCTTGAAGATGGTCTTGGTTATTCACAAGTTTCTCCATCAAAATCCATGTTTTGATCACAACCTACATCATCATGGTGGTATAAAGATTGTTCTCCTCATCCTCTTGTTATTTTTGATTATGTAATCTTGTATTTCTTTTACTTATGTATATGTATATGATGATGAATGATGATTAAAAATGTTATGTGGGGATTTGGTGTTGATAGATTGGATAAACATGGGTAAAACGATGGACAAACTACATGTAAAAATGGGTAAATCTTGTTTAAATGGTAGGCTGTATAAAAACAGTAACTAACCACATGTTAGACTGATAAAATGATGAAGTAGAAGCAATATACAGTCAGTAATATGTCTTGTACACATGTGAGAGTTGGCCATGCAATGGAATCATTGTATATGATCAAAACAAGTTTAAAGTACAAATCTGAGTTCACTGTTTTGGACGATTTTTAGAAAATACTTAGAGGTTGATTCAACAGTAGCTATAGTAGAGTTAAATGGATCACATATCATTTAGTTTATGTCATAAAAATTTGAGCTTCTATCCCCATATAGAACTCTAGATATGGCAGTTTTGGTGAACATGAAACTAAAAATAAGATTTTGAAGAATTAAAGTATAATAGTATTATATAAGCACTCAAATAAAAATAGTATAAAATGTGAATTAAAACCCACTAACTCATATAATACATTTATATAAATGTTTATAAGGATAAATAAATGGACATTTTATAAAAATGGTAGTTTGATAAGTTTTATAAGTTATAAAACTATAAACATGA
Organism: Glebionis coronaria; assembly: GCA_025667525.1. Classification (NCBI taxonomy): domain Eukaryota; kingdom Viridiplantae; phylum Streptophyta; class Magnoliopsida; order Asterales; family Asteraceae; genus Glebionis; species Glebionis coronaria. The sequence goes on along the minus strand of CM046877.1, from coordinate 422,164,546 downwards.
TTTTTATGACTTTTTCGGCTATTACCGTAAAATTAACGTTTTTGTTAAATAAAACTTAGACGGTTGGACCCGTCTAATGTAAACTTTTATAAACTCATATACTGATATATAAACATATATAACAAGTAAAAACCGATAAAACCCGAACTATATAACATACGGACATTAACGGGCTAAGTTAACGTTATTGGACTAATATACAACAAAATGGACTAAAACACTTATAAACTTATTTATTAGGCTTAACCCATTTGGGCCCAACATGTAAAGTGTAAATACTGATAATACAAGTATAAAGTGGAATAATACAAGTTAGAGAACTTATAATAAGTTTATTGGACCTAAAACACGTAAATAGGTAAAACTAGTAAACTAGCAAGAAGTTACCAATACGTAAACACTAAAATGAGTAAAAGAGAGTATGTAAACCCACTTGATCATCATATACATATAATCATCATATGTATACATAATTGTATTTTTATAAAGTCATTGGACATGAGTCTAAGATGAATATTATTTGTCTAGGTTTCCGTGATTGAAGCACGTACCGTACATCCAAATCGCCGATAATCCCCTTCCCACATCAACGTGAGTTCATAGCCTCGCACTCTTTTAAATGTTTTTATGAAATGTTTTATAAACCCGCGAGGGAGATAACATGTTAGTTTTTATAAAATAGGACACCATTTGTCCCGATTGTTTGTTTATGGATTTGGACCCGAATGATTGTATGACCCGATTGTATGACCCGATAAATGATTAAAGGACCCGATAGATGAAATAAAATGGATTATTAAAGTTAGGTTATGTCACTAAAAGTCCCATTAGCATGAATTGTGAACTACCGGGATTTGGTAGACGCTTATGCATATAATAGTACTATTTGGGGACGATCACCCCAGTTCGCGCCTTGACGGTTGATCCCCGTCGTGCCACATTGATTGGTAAGCGAATTTATGTATGAGAAGATTTCCATAGTGTGACCTTTGTGACGACACGCTAATTTAGATGGGCAAATTGAATTTCGGGCTAGCTACCCGTGGTTTGGTTTAGTAAGGTAACAATGTCATGCGGCTTATAATAATCCAATTAACGAATTACTGCTTACAATGTATTGCCTGACTAGCAATACGGGGTCATACTATTGATATTATGTTCGTGTTTTGGTTTTATATAACCATATTCATATAACAGTTTTTATTTAATCTATACAACGTTATAAAACGTATTGTACGATGTTTTTAACGACAATGGTTCGTATAACGATTTTTAAGGCAAATGCCTATATTATGATTTTGATAAGGATTTGTATAAAATGACTTCGGCTATTTTATGGCCTATTACAAAGATTTGTACAAAATGATTTTTGGTAATAATTTTTATACCAATGTTATGTTGATGGATTTTATTAAACTCTATGAATTCACTCGGCGTTATCGCTGACCTTTCTTGTAACATGTTTTATCTCAGGTACTTGAAGGTAATTCTCGGGAAGACAACAAGAATTCATGGCCCGCACCTAAATACTTATTTCCATTCAAATGCTTTGTAAAACCTGTATTAAATACAATGACTTGGGACCTATGTAACTTTGATATTTATGAATGGAAATGCTTTTATTATTAAACGATGCGATTTTTATGCGTTGTCTATGATGTGAGTAATGTGCTATCCCGTAACACCAACTAGTCTTCCGCTGTATTGAGTTGTATAAATTTGGGGGTGTTACTGTTTGGTATTAGAGCTCTCGTTATAGAGAACGAAAGATTTTTAAAACCAAGGTTTTGAATAAAACATTTCAAAATCTTTTAACTCTAAACATTTTTCTAAAAATGTATAAAAATCTTTTGACTATAACGGTTCCGAAGAATTCCCGAGTTACCGACAAGGCCAGACTGAGAAGTGTTATTTTAATATATATATATAACTTGGATTATATATATATACATATGATGTAATTTGATTACATGATTATTTGATGATTATTTCTATATTTATACGAGGTATTTATACGACGTAGATTGTCACAAGAAACCCTAACTCCCCTAGTAAATTAATCGAAGCTATTCTCGTAGGAATTCTAGCTATCCTAGATCTAAACCAAGTTGTGGATATTTATGATCCCAACAAATGGTTGATATTCGTAGAAATATAGATATTAGTTGATTGTGATACTGAAGAAGAATTGGCGAGATTAAATCTGATATCGATGTCATGACGATCTTTCCTTATAGAGTGGAGTTCGACAAAACGTTACCACCTAGAAAGATGTCATCTGATTCGTTGTCACCCAATTCTTAAGTTGAAATCGAAAGGGTGAATGTTGCACTTGAGTCTGTCATTGGAACCATTTCCCAAAAGCCTCATGCCACTAGTACCTTTCCGAGAAGTCTAATTGACTGATCGAATCATTTCATACTAGTGACTCATTTGATAACTATTGATGAAGAAGTTATAGAATCGGAAATTAAGTGTTGATCATATCGAGCTTTTATTGCCCTGTTAAGGTTTATAAATAAGGTTGAAAGTAAGGGAGAATAAGGTAGGATATCGAATTTAGTATAAAATTGGTTAAAACTCGAATAAAGTGAAACTTAACCTGTATGGAATATGAGATTGTTAAGAGGAAATCGTTAAGTTTTGTGATTGAATTATAAGGTTTTAATTGATTGTTGATTCGTGTTAAGTGTTGTTCCTAGGCCATTGTCCAATGATGAGGATGCCTAGTGTCCAATAAATAAATTGAAGAAATCTTCTTCTAAATTGGGACCGATGGATCTTCCGGGACAGGTGGGACACCTAATGACCCTTGTAGATTAGTATTCATTGTGGTATCTTTTAAAAATCCCTAACTTAACTGAGACATCAGTTGGTAGGATGAGTTCTGAGAATTGTATGACATAGTGACACGTAACGTGTTACGGTACAATTTTGACTTGTTTGTGATTAATGAAAAGACTACCTTTGATTGCTAAAGTATACATGTATCGATGTTATCTATCTTTTATTGCTTAATCCTAATGTTCGTATTAGTGATGCAACCATTGAACAAGTACTCATCTCGAATTGAATTACGTTGTGGATTATTCTTTTGAGTGCCATCGAGATCATGAACCTCATGATTATTTGGCTAAGCTCATCTCCTATTATATTGTAGTTAGTTCTTGGTGAACAACTTTTCATCACTCTTTTGCAGATCACTCATTGTTTTTATAAGATAAAACAGTATCCTTTGAGAAAAATTAAATTTTCATCCATATAAGGATTATTCAAAGTGAGATGTATAAGTAACCGTTATTGAAATAAAGTTGTTTATGAAACGCTTTGGAAAACTTAACTGTTTTCATAACAAAGAAAATCTTTGTAAATTTATTTTTGATTCTTATTTAAGAATTAAGCATGAAAATGTTTTTATTATAAACATGATGATAAAATTTTGACGAACTGAGTATTGCATCGTTAATCTTGAAATTGTATATAGTTGCGCGCCTACATACAATTTGGAATGGACCATGCAAGGCTGATTAGTAGTCACCATAAAACTAATGAATGAACACTACATTTTCTTTGAAGATTGTGAAAGATTAAATTTTATGAGATCTGCAAGAAGTGAAAAATAGGGACATAGTGTTAGGGACACCTACATATGTGCCTGTAGCATCTATTCTTATGAATTGAATTTACTCATCTGTGGAAATTGTCTTATTTGACAATTAACAATTCTTTCTTGTTCAATTCTCCCGTAGTGAGATTCTTTGGAAAAGTATCTGATTACCGAGTGTTGATACCCGACTGGATGTATCGACGTTCCTATCATTTCTTATGATTTGATTTAATTTGAATGACCTAGGTAACGATCCGAGGATCTTTCGAATGCGTACTCAAATTATGAAAACATGGGATATATTCATATTCGTTAATGTTTTCGTTTGTATCTGATTTGAAATTCTCTCACGTAGATTATGCGTTGACCTTACTCTTTTAAGGTTAGTTATGTCTCCATATATCCCTGAATTGTGAAGGATTATGAGTTATTATTAGTCTTTTGAGAAATTCACATCTTATTGACGGCAATGAAACTAGAAAGTTGATAGTGCCGGTAGAATGGATTGATTGATTATGACATGACGACATTGTCTTAATTGATGGGAACTCGAGTAGAATTCCCCTAAAAGATAAGATGTTGATTATCAAAAGTGATTTAAATAATTCCCGATAGGTGACCATATCCTGCATTTAGACTTGAAATTATACCATGAATGGTTGTGAATTAGTCATAGATATTATAAACTAGAAAGAACCTAATATGTATTTATTAAAAGATGTTTATGTTATCTAAAACTTTAGGAGGTATTTGTTGGTGAATTACCTATACTTTCGCCATTAAGGCAAGTTGAAATTGGTATTGATTATATTCCCGGTGCTGCACCTGTGGCTTGTGCACTGTACGTCAGCACCATCTGAATTAAAGGAATTACCGTACAACTGAGAGAGTTGTCGGAGGAAGATTTTATTCTATCGAGCTCGTCATCATGAAGAGCTATGGTGTTATCATTCCTTATATTTATAGATTACTGTGAACTGAGTAAATTGACAATCGAAAATGATATCCATGACTCGAAATGGAAGATTTGTTCGATCATTTACAAAGTTCTAGCGTATGTTCTAAAGATTTGATCCATGGCATGGTTATCATCAACTTCGCATCTGCGAAAAAGATTATCTACTCCAATCACTACATCTGGTACTTGTAATGAACGTTATTGGTTTCACGTGATGTCGTTTGGATTGACTAATACACATGTAGCATTCATAAAATTGGTGAATCACGTGTGTAGGATGTAATTTGATAAATTCATACTTGTGATCATTAAGGACCATTTGTTTGTTTATAAGAATAAGAAGGAGTTAGTAATTATTTATAGATTGCTCTGAATTGGCTAAACAATGAAAACTTATACCTTGAATAATTAACATATGTTTTAAGACTTAATCCTTTATATTAATTGACCATGTGATTAATAGATAATGGAATCTATAATGACTCCTTAAAAATTAAGAGCCCCTTTAAGACTTTGGATTTTACCAAAAAGAAAACGGAAACATGTTTTGACAAATGTTTTATCAAAAGAATATTTTTAAGGAATCATTCCCTTATAACCAAAACGATTAACTAAATTCCTGTTTAGGGGTAAATGTTTTTGCATACCTTAAGACAACTTAAGAAGGATCGAGTAAAACCATTTATACCATGACCTGAAATTTGAAACGATAATTTACGCCTTTCAGCTAAGAAAATTTTGACCAAAATATAAACAAAGATTTTTCGAACATTTACGAATCCAATTAATTATTTTCGATAAATCAACAAAAATCGTGTTAATTAAATTTAAAATTATTTTGAACATTTTCATATAATTGGACGGACTAAGAAATTTAAAATCTTTACGTTTATGCTTCATAAAAATTAAATATTTATTATTTAATTAGTTGTAATAATTATCAACGCTTTAGACGTCGGATTGAGTAAAACGGATAAAAATAATAGTTGAGATAGAACTAAGACTTAGAAAATATGAAGGAAGGTGAACGTAATTACTGACACATTATGTAGAAAATATGAAGAATCAATTACGATGTATTTCCTAATAATGAATGTGCAAAATAAATTGTCGAACAATTTAAAATATAGCTGATGCTTATAAAAAGGATAATATAGATAATAGAAAGGGGTTCGCGGCAAATATGAACCATTAGAATTGAATAGCCGATGGCGTTAAAATGTATAAAAGGACACTTGTGGTTGCCTAAATAGGGAGATTTTGAAATATAGTTATATTGAAATCTTGTAAGTATAAGTATTCTATTCCTGTTATTTCTGATTTAATGTATCATTATCAGAAGAAGTTGTACTGATGGCAAATTATGAAGGCAGACATCGCCTCATACATTAGTAAACGTCTAGCTATTGCAAAGGTCATCATCTGAATTTGAATCGATTTGGATCATCGTCGACAGACTGACCAAATCTACTAATATCATTCCTTTTAATGATAGATTCTAGATGAAGAAATTGACTCTTTTATATTTAAAAGAGTTGTGTAAACATGGTGTGCCTATATCGATCATCTCTATCAAGATCCTCGCTTCGCATCGAATTTCTAGAGATTTGCTCAGAAGTCATTAAGAACGAATCTTGATGAGAATACTGTGTACCACCCTAATCGAAGGGACGAGGTAAAGTAACGATACAAAATACTATGAGGGTTGTTCTATGTTTAAATGATTGACCTTTGGTAATGAACCGTATAATCGTTTTCCTTTGGAAGGATTATCATTGATAATCATCGTGTTAGGATTGAGATCGAATCTTGTTAAGATTTATATATTAGAGCATCTGTAAGCAGGAGTTGAGATGAAGACACCCGACAAACGCCCACTGTGAGTTGGACATGTCTTTTAGGTTTAAGGTTTCCTATGATGGCGAACCTAACCTTGCAAAATACTCGACCCGCGAGACCTGAAATGATTGTTGAAATTAGGATTTGATTATTGACTGCCGATAGTGGGCATGAGGTTATGTGAATATGAAATGTAGATCTTGAAGTGCCAGATGGGTAGCGAAGTTATGCCAAAAAATTTAACCATGGAAAAATGAATTGATGATCTGAAAGATCATGGGATATAAGTCCCCGTTGTATGGGACCATTGAGATGATGTAAAAAGATTGGTTTGAAAGGCATATAAGCTGGATCTACCCTAGGACTTCAAGAGCTGCGTGAATTATTATTCGAATATCGAACTTGATGGAATATCTATCAAGTGAGAATCTGATTGTTTCTTAGTAATGTTTAGATCGGCGAAAAGTTGCATTCATCAAAAACCCGTGAACATCATGGATAGAGAAAGTAAGTCAACATTAAGCCTGATCTTATTCCCGTAGTTATGTCTGATGAAACTCGCGTATTGTAATGGATTACACTTATGAGAAAAGACCGAATGTGGAGGAAATACCCACATGGCTTTAACTCTATAAGTAGCGAGTAGTAAGGTAAGATGATCTTTGAGGACAAAGATCCTGTTTAGGGTAAATGCTGTGACAATCCGTCAATTTATGATTGATATTTTATTCTCAAATATTATTTAAGAATATTATATTAATGTTATATTATGAACTCACTTATTTTTGGGAAGAAATTTGGATTTACGTCTTGAAGTAGCATCGACTACGTCTAAACCGGAGGATTCTACGTTACGTGCTCACGTTTACATACACCGTCTTTGGTGACGGTCCGACATTTCAGAAAATAAATTTATCCGTGAATATTATTTTGGAATTTTAAATTTGTTTGGTTCATAAACTCACAAATTTACGAGAAGAGATTAGGACTTACAATTTTAATTTAACGTCCTTTACGACTAAACCGGAAACCTTAGGATTACGTATTTACGTTTTTGAACTCCGTTTTTGATGAAACAATTTTTAGTAGATTCGTTTTGTGCCGTTGATTCATAATTTATAAAAACGTTTTTCGTAAAACGACCCGAGGGAACGCAAATCAAGGAAACTAGAATCGAGGAATACCCGTAATTAAATGGGGATGAGACAAGTGGGACACTTGCCCCACCCCCACTATAACCGTCCAACTTGCTACACCACACCACTTAGGTGTCAAAGTTTAGCTAATAAGCTAAACACTTGTCCTTTTAGCTTACAATGTAAGCTTACAACATCACAAAACCAACTAGCAAAAACCATTTGCTTCCATTTCTAACATGCAAACAACTTCATCTCCTCCCTTTCTCTCTCAAATGTGCCGTCCACTTCCACACCATAACACTCATTTTGATCAATTTTCAACCATGAAATTATGTGTTATTTACACACATGATGAAGCCCTTTTGAAACCCTATTGATTGGTGGTGATTATAACATCCAAGGAGGAGTTTCCATGGAGTCTTGGGGCTGATTTTCCACAAGGAGTTTATGAAGATTGGTGGTCTTGAAGATGGTCTTGGTTATTCACAAGTTTCTCCATCAAAATCTATGTTTTGATCACAACCTACATCATCATGGTGGTATAAAGATTGTTCTCCTCATCCTCTTGTTATTTTTGATTATGTAATCTTGTATTTCTTTTACTTATGTATATGTATATGATGATGAATGATGATTAAAAATGTTATGTGGGGATTTGGTGTTGATAGATTGGATAAACATGGGTAAAAAGATGGACAAACTACATGTAAAAATGGGTAAATCTTGTTTAAATGGTAGGCTGTATAAAAACAGTAACTAACCACATGTTAGACTGATAAAATGATTAAGTAGATGCAATATACAGTCAGTAATATGTCTTGTACACATGTGAGAGTTGTCCATGCAATGGAATCATTGTAATGAGTGAGATATGATCAAAACAAGTTTAAAGTACAAATCTGAGTTCACTGTTTTGGACGAATTTTAGAAAATACTTAGAGGCTGATTCAACAGTAGCTATAGAAGAGTTAAATGGAGCACATATCATGTAGTTTATGTCATAAACATTTGAGCTTCTATCTCCATATAGAACTCTAGATATGGCAGTTTTGGTGAACATGAAACTAAAAATCAGATTTTGAAGAATTAAAGTATAATAGTATTATATAAGCACTCAAATAAAAATAGTATAAAATGTGAATTAAAACCCACTAACTCCTATAATACATTTATATAAATATGCACAAGGATAAATAAATGGACATTTTATAAAAATGGTAGTTTGATAAGTTTTATAAGTTATAAAACTATAAACATGAGTTCTACGACTTTTTCGGCTATTACCGTAAAATTAACGTTTTTGTTAAATAAAACTTAGACGGTTGGACCCGTCTAATGTAAACTTTTATAAACTCATATACTGATATATAAACATATATAACAAGTAAAAACCGATAAAACCCGAACTATATAACATACGGACATTAACGGGCTAAGTTAACGTTATTGGACTAATAATACAACAAAATGGACTAAAACACTTATAAACTTATTTATTGGGCTTAACCCATTTGGGCCCAACATGTAAAGTGTAAATACTGATAATACAAGTATAAAGTGGAATAATACAAGTTAGAGAACTTATAATAAGTTTATTGGACCTAAAACACGTAAATAGGTAAAACTAGTAAACTAGCAAGAAGTTACCAATACGTAAACACTAAAATGAGTAAAAGAGAATATGTAAACCCACTTGATCATCATATATATATAATCATCATATGTATACATAATTGTATTTTTTGTCAAGTCATTGGACATGAGTCTAAGACGAATATTATTTGTCTAGGTTTCCGTGATTGAAGCACGTACCGTACATCCAAATCGCCGATAATCGCCTTCCCACATCAACGTGAGTTCATAGCCTCGCACTCTTTTAAATGTTTTTATGAAATGTTTTATAAACCCGCGAGGGAGATAACATGTTAGTTTTTATAAAATAGGACACCATTTGTCCCGATTGTTTGTTTATGGATTTGGACCCGAATGATAGTATGACCCGATTGTATGACCCGATAAATGATTAAAGGACCCGATAGATGAAATAAAATGGATTATTAAAGTTAGGCTATGTCACTAAAAGTCCCATTAGCATGAATTGTGAACTACCGGGATTTGGTAGACGCTTATGCATATAATAGTACTATTTGGGGACGATCACCCCAGTTCGCGCCTTGACGGTTGATCCCCGTCGTGCCACATTGATCGGTAAGCGAATTTATGTATGAGAAGATTTCCATAGCGTGACCTTTGTGACGACACGCTAATTTAGATGGGCAAATTGAATTTAGGGCTAGCTACCCGTTGTTTGGTTTAGTAAGGTAACAATGTCATGCGGCTTATAATAATCCAATTAACGAATTACTGCTTACAATGTATTGCCTGAATAGCAATACGGGGTCATACTATTGATATTATGTTCGTGTTTTGGTTCTATATAACCATATTCATATAACGGTTTTTATTTAATCTATACAACGTTATAAAACGTATTGTACGATGTTTTTAACGACAATGATTCGTATAACGATTTTTAAGGCAAATGCCTATATTATGATTTTGATAAGGATTTGTATAAAATGACTTTGGCTATTTTATGGCCTATTACAAAGATTTGTACAAAATGATTTTCGGTAATAATTTTTATACCGATGTTATGTTGATGGATTTTATTAAACTCTATGAATTCACTCGGCGTTATCGCTGACCTTTTCTTTTAACATGTTTTATCTCAGGTACTTGAAGGTAATTCTCGGGAAGACAACAAGAATTTATGGCCCGCACCTAAATACTTATTTCCGTTCAAATGCTTTGTAAAACCTGTATTAAATACAATGACTTGGGACCTATGTAACTTTGATATTTATGAATGGAAATGCTTTTATTATTAAACGACACGATTTTTATGCGTTGTCTATGAGGTGAGTAATGTGCTATCCCGTAACACCAACTAGTCTTCCGCTGTATTGAGTTGTATAAATTTGGGGGTGTTACAAATAAGCTATAAAATCAATAATCCAAAACAATCAAAAGCATAAAAACATAACATTTAATCAAATAAGCATAATAATAAGCACATAAACATAAAGATTAAGCAAAACAAGAAAGGTAGAATGAGAGATTAAAAATAAGAACTTGATGAAAAATAAGATTCAATAACAAAATTTAAAGACTTACTTGAAATTAAAGGCAAGAAATTTAAGGTGCAAGACAAGTAATTAAATGACAATTAAGTAAATGACATTAAGAAAGTGCAAGTAATTAAAGGTGGAAGACTAGTTTGTCAAGTTAGCCAACAACTCCTAATATGAGATTAGGAGGGTATTTATAGGTGATTAGGGAAGGTTAGCATGTGTTGGAAGCTTCCTTCTTTCTTTCTTTCTCGTCTTTTCGTCACTTAAGTTCTTCGACTTTTTCGACTTTGTCTCGGGATTAATTAAACTCGTCTTGTAATTTCTTTATTAATTAGACTTGAGTTCTTCGGCTTTATTAAACTTCCGTCTTTATACTTTTTCTTCGATAAATCTTTAGAATAGGCCTTGGACTTCCGTTCTTTTTGCACTCTTGATCTTTTGACTTCGTCTTTTGTCTTATTCTTCGATAAAAGCCCGTGAAAGCCCGTGTTTTCTTCCCTTTTCACATTTTGATCCTAAATCACAACAAAAACATAAACCACGCATAATTCTGACATTTACGACATAAAATACACGTTTTGGCTTGGTTATTATTATAATTAAGTGGTAAAAGGATAAGTTTTTTTCACACTTATTAAATATCGTTTACATTTATTTATTTAGCTAAATGATTTTATGGCTTAGAATATTTGTTTTCGTGAAAACTAGTGTGATACGTAAACCATCTGATGTAACTAACAACTCACAAATATTCACATCTAAAACAAAGAACTACTAAAGATATACATGTACCTTGACATTATCCGCTTTCACTAACCTTATTCTTTTATCAGATCGTGCACCTATATTTACTTATACAATTCAAATTATTGATATTAATGAATTTAAGGCCAAGTTTCGACATACTCACAAAAATGACACATTTAACTTGGATCCCAACTGGCCCGACCTACCCAATCTTATACCTAAATAAGATTTCATTTTGAGATCATTATTTTAATAAATTTCAATATTATTATCAATTAGGTAATGGTTTTTTAACTTGGGTATTCTAGACATGAATACAACAATAGGTTTTTAAAACTTTTGTTTTGAAAGAATATTGGTTGGTCTATTTTAATGACTTATGTGTATGTGTAAACATATAAATTTCATTCTTTTAATAAAAGTTCTTATATAAAATATTGGTTGTTGAATTTATGTATTTATCATTTTTACTTAACCAAAAGGCGAGCTAGATTTCGTTCGAGCATACGTGGAAAATCAATAATGCTAAAATAGACAAGATAATTGAAGAGTAAAATACACCGTTCGTCCTTATGGTTTACGTTGACAGACGTCGTTAGTCCTTTGACCAAAAAAGTTGTGTCATTCAGCCTTAACTTTGAAACCTTTGCCGCCGTTTGTCCCTCGATTTAACTGGGCCCACAAACAAATGTTAACTCATTTTGGCATAGGGGTATTTTGTCTTTTCCTTGTAAAAGTTATCAATCTTCTTCACTCTTATTTTGGCTGCTCCTCTTTGTTTTGACCCACCAAAGAATGATCTGATAAACATCATCATCATCATCATTATCGAGGTTGATGCAGACAATTTAACTGAAGGAACTACCTCCGTACATGATGTTACATCCCCTCTTAGGCCAGCAAGATGCTCTATAACTCTACTTAAATATTTGACACTGGTTTTCTTTTGATAAAAGTTACAACATAAAATCTCTTTCCCGTTCTCTTCACATTGGGTTACATGCGCCAATGCAATCTCTTTCGGACTACTCATCCTGGAACTGACAGAAAACAAAAAAGAAAAAAAAAGGTTATTTGACTTTTAACACACAAATGATTATTTGAACAACTACTCGTTTGCCAATTCCCCTTAACACATAATCAATCAACATTAATTCCAATCTAGTGTAGGAACTAGTGGAGACGAGCTTCGCAAAATTCTAGGCGAAGAGGTCATAAGAGTCCTTCAACAAACGATGCCCGCTAGCTACACCCAAGGACCATCTATAATTTTTGTAAATGTAGACAATGGAGTAGCTTACTGTTTGGGGTTTGTTTTCGACTATGCTTATGGCAATCTCTGAAAATCAGTTTCCAACCCAGTCAAGATTAGTCGCTTTTAGCTCTTTGGATGCTCCTTATTACTACGCATAAGTCTAATTTTCTTTTATCGAGTATCATCATCATGTATCAGGTCAGTCTACACCAAAAACTTGTCCATGGATAAGTTAAACTATAGAGTCAAAACAGAAATCTTGCTCATGGATAAAATAGGTGATTGTGTTTAAATGAGTGCTTTAAAAACATTAATACACTCAAGCAGAATTCTTGTGCCTATGTTTTTTTATTGCAGATATCTTTCTCATATATACAAAAATGGGACCAATTGTGATCTTACAAATGATAGATTAGTACAAATGATGTCCCTTCCCTGATGACCTGTCGCTGTTTCGTTTGCGTAATAGTAACACATGATCACATAGATACCTGATCTTGAGCACACAGGTCCGTGCATCACATAGACCCCTGATCTTGAGGGCACACAAAAATAGAAGACGGATAATATATCTAATGAGAAATCTTGAAGCAATAAAGTAACCAATAACACATAAATATTAAAACCATGAAAAAAATCATTAGTGTTTTAACTTTTAAGAAAAGAAATCGTACCTTTTTATGGATTCAATCTCTACCAACCTGCAAAAGATGAATAAATTAGTATGAATAATGTTTTAGGGTTTTCGAAGGAACGATAGTAGATGGTAGACAGAAACACGAATTAAAATCGAATGAATGATTTTTAAAGATAGTATAGTTTTAGGGTTTTCGAAGTCCGAATATGTAACACCCTATTTTGATAAATGGAATGTCACGTGAAATTATGGCGTGTCATCAAAGCATACAAGGATAAATGTCTAAAACATTACATGACCATAGGGATAACCGGAATCAAACATCGGTTCCCAAACATAAGCCCAAAACATAATAAAGCAAAAGAAATAAATGAAAGACTAAACAAGCATAAGTATATGAAGGTAAAAGGAGAAGAAGTCTATGGCAGCTTCCATCCTATGCATGTCCTGCAAATGCTCGAGTCCGTCCGTGGGTACCTGCCGTTTTGGGACATGGAAAGGAAAGTAACAGCTAAGCAAAATGCTCATTGCACGGATATAGACATAGTATAAGTGACTAAAACATAATAGAGACTTAATAGCAGCGGAAATGTATAAGTCCTGGAAAACCTGGAACATGTTCATAAAACTGGTTTTATAGTTTGAAAAGCCTTATGTTTATCTTGTAAAAACTGTTTAACGTATTTTACCATTAGCCAATATAGGTCATGAAAATCCACCGTGCATGAATACTTAGAGGGGTGACCTCATCATGCAAATTAGAGGGGCTGCCTCTAATTTAATATACTGGTTTTTGGGTAGGAGGGATCAGCTCCTTGTGAAGGATGCAAGGCACACACCACATACACCATGAAATCCTGACTGAAAACATGTACCTAGGATGCACCCATACGCCCCACATGATAAATATAAATATATGGCCAAAAGCTGAAGGGACGCCACGAGCAATCACTCCGCCGTGGTGAAGTCATAACATCAGTGCCTCTAATGTTATGGTTATGGTACCTCCATAACTAGGTGAAACTGGTCATGCATGTATATGGCTATAGGTATTCTTAATTAAACATAAGCAATCAACCACGTAACTTATACTACGGGAAAATAGTTGGCTGCATACGGGGAATCCTAATAAGGAAAGAATGTTCATACTGAAAGGACAGGAATCCGTACCTTATGTCCAGTGAACGAAGAAGATGAACTGAGAGGAATCCTACTTCCGTATCACTAGTGCTACATAAATACATACATGAATAAGTATCTGTTTACTAAATACGTAGCTGGTTTTATGTCATGCCTTAGCTTATCTTATATGTTCTTACCATGTTTTACTGTTTAAAGCCTTAAACTGTGTTTATCTTATATTCTGTTTAATCTGATTAAGTATTTCTGGTATTTCATGTATTATTATACTTACTGTGTAATAATAAGTAACTTTCCAAAAATAGCAGGTTTCCTAAAATAGAAAGTTTCCAAAAATAGAAAGTTTCCAAAAATAGAAAGTTTCCAAAAATAGAATGTTTACAAAAATAGAATTACTGCTTAAAATAGATAAGTTTCTAAAAATAGAAAGTTTCCATAAATAGATTAGCTGCCTTAATTAAATAAGTTTCCATAAATAGATTAGCTGCCTGAAATAAATAAGTTTCTAAAAATAGAAGGTTTCCATAAATAGATTAGCTGCCTTATTTAATTAAGTTTCTAAAAATAGAAAGTTTCCATAATTAGAAATAAGCTGGTTAAATAAGCTAAGTATATAAGCCTAAGTGTTTTTATGATTATTTTCTAAGTCATATGATATAATGTATAGTTTAGTAATTATTTCATGTAATTAAATTAAACTATAGGTTAAAATATTTAATTAAAGTATAACATGTTTTTAATTAAATAAAGTTAAATACTTAGGTTATAACATGTATTATTATTTATTAATAATATAACCTAAGTCATGTTAATTAATTAATTATAACCATGGTTTTTAAATAATTAATTAAATATAAGTCTAAAATATAAAAATACTTAGGTTAATTAATTTCATGATTATTAATAATAAAAATAACCTAAGTCATGTTATTAAATTAATCATGTTATTTAATTAATTTAATTTTTAACATAAGATCATAAAAAAAATAAAAACTAAACATACACCATGAACCGGATCTAGACTAAACACCATGAACCAGACATGAAATCGACACCGTACCCCGAACCAAATCGGGGTACCCTTTGTCTTGATGCTTCCGTGGGACCCACACCAACCAATCGGGACCATATGGTCTCGGTGGTGGTCGGATGGCCAAACCGAGACCCTCTCGGGTTCGGTGTAGGCTGCGGCCAAAAACAAAACACCCCTAAACAACCCTTTTGATTTTATTCCGACCCAAATTCATGTTAGATCTATGATTTAATTAGGTTTTATAAAAAAACATAACATGTTCTTAATTATTAAAAGATTAAATCAAAAGAAAAAGGGTTAAATGATTTACCGAATACGTGGATCTAAAGAACAAGGAACAAACACGAACACCAACAACAATTCCAAGATCCAAGATCAACAAACACCCCTTTTGGTGTGTTTGAAGGTGGCGGCCAAAAGAGAAAAAGAAGGAGGAGGAGGATTTTAGGTTTTTGTAAAATTCTTCTGTAGAAAAAAATGAGTAGTGTAATTTTCCTTAACCTCCTTTTAGTAAAAACTGATGGGCTAAGCCCATCCTCCTTCCCTAACTTCGTGGTAATGGGGCCCACAAGGGGTAACCCGAATGTTTTTTCCGTGTCTAAAAATATTGGTGTGTTCTCGTGTGTTCTCGTGTTCGTGTTTTACGTGTTCTTTAAATATTAACCGTGAGTTAATATATTTATTCGTGTTCGTAATAAATATATATACGTAATTAATAATAGTTCGTGATTTAATTACGTTCGTGATTTCATGATCGCATGTTCGTGATTAATTATTGTCAAATAATTATTGCGTATTCGCGCGTAGTAAATACTTATCGTGTACTAACACATACGTAATACGTAAAATCTGAACACGTAATCGTAATCATGCTATAATAGGAAAGTTTTAAACTAGTACGTACGATCTTAAGGGTACTATTCATGGTAAAAGCATGCGGGTTTTACAACTCTTCCCCCCTAAAAAGAATAATTTGTCCCCGAATTATAGATAACGTAAACTGGAAAAGAAGAACATACCTGAATCAAACTGAGAGGGTATGTAAGATAAATTAACGTGCAGGTGACCTGGCAGAAAGAACGCGGAACGTGACATTTCTTAAAAGGACATGGAACGTGACGTGGCTGAAAGGACATATCTAATTGATAAGTGAAAAACAGATAAGAAGTTCGGATGAACTTTTCCGCTTCCAAGTGGCCTCCCTCTTGGAACGGTTCCTTCAGAAGATCTTGACAATAAAGATAAATCTTGGTCTTCCTGACCTTGATTGGAATCCAAAGAAATTCTTGGTTATCTACGGAAGGTAGATCCCCTAAATTCGATTGAGGAAAATAAGAGTTAACGTGCAAGGGTAACTGAAACGTTACGATGAAAGACTATCTCACTTAACTGTTAACTAGAAACGATGCGCGAGACATAAAGAAACGTAGTACGTGAAAAATTTTGAACGTGATACGTGAAAATTTTTGAACGTGCTACGTGGAGATATGGCGACTGTAGTATGAGTAACATATCGTGATCCATGATACGTGTAACATATCTTGATCATGATATGAGGAACGTGGAATGAACATGACATGTGAAACATATCGTGAACATAGAATATAATGGTGGTAACGCCAAACGCTACAAGGTGAGACGTGGAATATGACGTGAAACGTCTATCTGATGATGGAGAGTTATACTAAACTTGGGTCTGGTCTCTCAAGTTCTTGCAAAACTTCCCAGAACGAAATGAACGTAAAATCGTAAGCCCATATACGATCATGAACGTGAATACTGTCATGAACGCGAGCGCGAAAGCAAGTCGTGGAATCAGAATGAAGACGTGAAGTAATTTAGGAGTACAATTGCGAATCTTTGTCTGACCCGATAGCTGAGGGATTACGAAATGGTCGGATGAGCCTTGGCTGGAACATGTCTGATCAATCTGTTGGTTCTGCAATCCTTGCGGATGTAAGGATTCTGCAGACTTGATCAAAGTGTTTGCAATAACCCAGATAGCATCATGCTTCTTTTGAGTTTGCGTTAATCTGGTAACCAAAATCCGTGGAGATCTTGTCCCATTTTAATTTACCATTTCAGATGATGAAAATCCCAGTCTGTTGGTGTCCTATCTTAACCTGTTGGTATGTCAGGTACTTAGATATGAACGTAACTGTATCTTGCTTTGTAGAACTTGATACATAGGAGTTTGCGAAACTCTGAGTCTCTGAATCTAGACTTCTCCTAGCGTAGGATTTTCTAGAACACCTAATGTAGTGTAGGGTTCTCTCCTTTACGCATAAGCTGAGTCATGGTAAGATTAACCATGCAAATCCATGTGATCCAGCGTGTCACTGTAATCAACCAGAATTGATATTGGAAATATTTCCAGGGTGAAATTTCTCCTGTCATAGAATTTCCAACATGGTGCAGATAAGGTCTTCTTGTTCTTCTCTAAACTTAGAGGAAATCAGGTTATCCTCAACGAAAACACTGCTGAATTTGCTTATGAGTCATGGAAACTCATTCTTATAATGCGGCTGGAGCATTGATGAGACTAAATCAAAATCATAAATCTATCATGACCAAGTCGTGTACGAATAGCAGTCATGGACATGTCCTGCTCTTTCACTCGTCAGTATTGCCAGCATGATCATGAGTTCGATCTTGGAAAAGTAATCAACACTATAAGGTCGATTGGACATGTTGTCAATACGTGGAGGAGAATAACGGTCATGAAGGGTGATGTGTTTAAAAATCGACGGTAGTCGACACATACTTATGTTACCGTCCTTCTCCTTGAAGGTTCTTCTGGAGTGTAAGGGACAATTTTGGAATAATCCGTTGGTTATGCGTAAAAGGACTTCAGTAGTCGTGTCTTACTAACAGCTAGAAAGTTTAGCAATCATGGCTAACAAAGCACGTGCTTGGAAAGCATAGATAATTTGTAAAGATTTTCCTGATGGAAAATCAAGCTGAATGTATTCAGGAGCCTGAACATTACTATACATAATTATGAATCGTAGCATGGTGTGCTGTTCATAGTCCATAATTAGGATAAAATTCATCTCGTATCTGTCCGAGGAAATGCGTTAGCAGCTTGGATTTCATCATTAAGCTGAAGGAAAACGTTCGTATACGTAGGAATACGAAAGGCGTCCTTCATGGTCATGAATATATGAAATTTTGTGAAAGAAATGAAAGTGACATCGGCAACGTGACAGTTCTCACTGACGCGCCGGTAATGGTATTGAAATTCTTGTGGCCTGATTAATACATGGCACAACAAAATGGATATACCCTTGGAGGGTACCCTGAATTTCTTAGAAATGTTCCATAGTTGGACGTGAGTCATGTGTCTTGACTCGTTTCTTGAAACTATAAGCATGACATATGTCTTGACTGGTGTATTGACATGTGTCTTCAGAAAGTATACGTGAGACAGGTGTCTTGACTAATGTCTTGACATGCGTATTCAGAAAGTATACATGAGACATGTGTCTTGACTGATGTCTTGACATGTGTCTCGAGACGTAATTCAGTAGAACTACAATATTAGGTTATTATGCCAGACTTGGCAGATCGGTTGGACTACTGATCCTTTGTATGTCTGATCACGTCCGCGGCCGGAGCCTCGGTTACGATTTCTAGGATAGTTCTGTCATAGTAGTGGTTACTATCGTCCTGTCTGTCAGTTCCATGACGGTCATTCTCATGACCGTGATTCATGTAACTATTCAACTGAGTGGCCGACTGGTACTGGTTTGCACTCATATGGCTGAAATGACAGCCGAATGACGTGTGACATGTAACTAAGAATTAGGGACAATGATTGATGGGAATCGTCTTATGGTGAAGCATCTTCTCGTCCAATTGCTTTGCTCTGACGCCTTTGTCTTCGTCTTGTAGGATCTCCAGGTTGTGAACAACATCTGCATCTCGTAGCGTCTCCGAACGTCAGCAGCATCAACCTTTAGTAACATCTCCCAGTTATGAGCGGCATCAGCAATCTTGTAGAATATCAGCAATTGAAAATAAGCCTGAGGTGATTCAGAATCGACTAGCGAATACTCGTGAAGTATTGCAAGTGAAATACACATGGATTAAGGTACGTGTAATACACATGAAATACGGTACGTGGAGTACACGTGGAATGCACATGAAATGATCGGTATGGGGTCGATCATTTATCATGATCTAAAGAAAGTATATCGGTTAAACGGTTAGGAAAACCATCAGGATAACCTGGCAATGCCAGTATATACCTCATTCTGGTTGCATAGAGAAACGCTAAAGTGTGGTTACACAAAATTCAACGATGATTTGCCTGACAGTATGATCAGTGAAAACCAACCATGACTATCATGAAAGCAGCATTCAATGAAATCCAACAATGCCTTGCATGAAAACATAAATAACAAAAGAGGCGTAAGACGTAATCAACATGAAGACAGAATTATCATGAAGAAACACGAAACAATTTAACATGGAGGAGTGTATAACATAATCAGCATGAAACTGAGTTTAACCATGATAGTATGAAAACATACTTGACATAAAAACATAGTAACTTATGAGGGGACATAAAAAAAAATTTATGCCAAAAATCATGAGAAAAATTTTATGAATGAAAGACAATGCATGAATGCGTAATGTAGTTTATAAAAAAACCGTTATATGTGCGAGGGGACGCCTATGGGTCGGTCCCAAAGTTAAAAGTTTCGATAAAAGCACATGCGACTAAATAGGGTCAGTCCTGTACCAACCATTACTTAGTCATAATCCCTGCAACAATGATACATGAAACATAAATAAATGAAACTCATCTGTCAAAACTTATCAGAAAAAAAAAATTTATGTGACTAATTATGAACTACTGGGGTTCAGTCCACATAGCCACAGTTCTCGAGGAACATTATGCATGAAACAATGACACATAGCTAAATATGAATGACGGATGTCCATCCATATTAGTAAAACAATATTGATGAAAACATCAAGGTTAAAACCTCAAGGTCCTGAAAACATCATGGTTAAAGCAACAATGCGCTAAAAACATCAATACGTAGAATAACAAACGTTGGCTTAGGAAGCTCCTGGTGACTACCCACTAGTCACAGGTCGAGTTTTAGAGCCTACAGGTCGAAGCCTTGGCTCTGATACCATAGTTGTAACACCCCATTTTGATAAATGGAATGTCACGTGAAATTATGGCGTGTCATCAAAGCATACAAGGATAAATGTCTAAAACATTACATGACCATAGGAGTAACCGGAATCAAACATCGGTTCCCAAACATAAGCCCAAAACATAATAAAGCAAAAGAAATGAATGAAAGACTAAACAAGCATAAGTATATGAAGGCAAAAGGAGAAGAAGTCTATGGCTGCTTCCATCCTATGCATGTCCTCCAAATGCTCGAGTCCGTCCGTGGGTACTGATAGGTGTGTAAACACCCATCTTTTCTACCACTTAATTACAATAATAACCGGACCAAAACGTGTATTTTATGTCTTTTATGTCGGAATTATGCGTGGTTTGTGTTTTTGTTGTGATTTAGGACGAAAAGGTGAAAAGTGGAGAAAACACGGGAATTCACGGGCATTTACGGACTTTTATTAAAGAAAAGGATGAAAGACGAAGTCAAGAAGTCAAAAGTGGATAAAGAACGGAAGTCCAAGACCAATTCTGAAGATTTATCGAAGAAAAAGTCAAAAGACGAAAGTTTACTTAAAGCCGAGGAACTCAAGTCTTATTTATCGAAGAATTAAAAGACGAGTCCAAAGAAATCCCGAGCCAAAAGTCATCACATTCCAAGATTAACAAAAAGATTAAGAAGGAAGGACTTGATGGTGCAATTAACAAGAAAGGAAGGAGAGAGGAAGCTTCCCCTAACCACTCCCTAATCACCTATATAAACCCTCATTTTCATTCATTTACTCTTGTTGGTGGCTTGACAAACCATTCTTCCACTTTCATTTATGCACATTTAATTACTTGCACATTTAAATACATGTTTTGCACCTTTAATTACTTTTACTTTCAAGTAAGTGTTTCTTTTTAATTACTTGCACCTTTACTTTAACTTGTTCATCTTCTTCTACCTTTCTTTGATCTTTGATTTACACGCGTTTTTCTCTTGTTGATTCGTTTAAAGGGTTGATTTTTATGCTTTTGATTGTTTTAAACCATTTGTTTTCATAGCTTATTTGATTTATTTTCAAGTTTATATAGTTTTTACACAAGTTATTCTTATATAAAAAGTTGTTTTTCTTAAAGTTTATCTTTTTCATATTTTAAAAGTTGTTAACTTTCAGTTTTATAGCTTATTTTTACACGATTTACCTTAAGGATTTAGTCTAGTGCTTATTAGAACAATAGCTTATTTACTTAGCTTAATTTCCATCCAAGTCTCCGTATTCCGATCTTGACGATCGGAAAAGGGTTTTACTTTCCGATCGTGAGGACTTTGGTATTCCGATCGGTGTATATTTGAGTATTCCGATTGGGTTAGAGTGACAGCTTTCCGATTGGTACTCATCTCCACATTCCGATTGAAGTGTTTGTTTGGACATTCCGATTGGGTAAGGTGACAGATTCCGATCAAGTGGGATTCCGATCGAACATTCCGACCAGGTCTTTCTATATTCCGATCTGAAGTGCGTTTGGTATTCCGATGAAGGAAGGGTGACAGCTTTCCGATTGGTTATTCCAATCCACATTCCGACCAGAGTGGTAAGCATATTCCGATTGGGGTGCTAATCGGAATATATTCCGATTGGGAGTTATTTTTAGCATTTTGACTTGTTTTATTTTTGCGTTATCATTTTAATTCTTGTCTAATTTTTAATTCGTATCACGCTTTTATTTTTAATCATTTTAATTAATTTACTTTCCGTCAAGCTTTTAAATATCGCACCTTTCTTTTTAATTAGACTTAGATTTATTTTTCACGTTCTTTAAATACTTGCCCTTTACTTTACGACATTTACTTTTAAGTTTTGCACATTTAAATTTAAAAACCAACCAAAAATATTCTTTTTCACCAAAATAAAACTGAGTCACATAGAAAACCTAGATCAATTCGATTAGACATACTTCAATGAACACAAACTTTTTAACCAGAGTAAATTTCAGTTATTAAATGGCGCCGCTGCCGGCTCTTTTCGTTAAGATCAATAGTTTTCTGTGAGAGACACGTTGCTTTTTGGGATCCGTTCACTTGTGAACGTTATTTTTCTTGCATAAAAAATAAAAAATCATAAAAATTAAAAATTGATAAAAAACCATAAAAATTAAAAATTTCAAAAATCCAAAAAGATTTTATCTTTCTTGTGTATATATATTGTCTTTGTTATTGGTTTTGTTTTCTTTTGCATTTTCAGGTGTATGCGTACTAGATCTTCTAATTATCAAGAGCCCGAGCCTCAAGAAGATTTAGATATGGCAGGTGTTAACAACAACATTCCACCTAACCTGAATAATAACAATAACAACAATGCTCTTCCACAGCCCGATCTTCGGACCATGGAAGAACTTTGTCAACCAACAATGTTTGGACGAGGAGGACCGATTGCGCCGATGCAAATCAACGCTCCTGAGTTTTCGTTGAAGCACCACATGATTCAGCAAGTACAAACAAACCCATTTAGAGGATTGCCTGATGATGATGCCAACAAACACCTCGACAAGTTCATTACTATCACCCAGAGCATGAAGTTGGCTGGTGCCACAATGGATGAACTTCGCCTACAACTCTTTCCACATACTCTATTACATCATGCCGAGAAATGGTTTGATCGTCTCCCGAAGAATTCTATTCACACTTGGGATGACATGACTCAACGCTTTTTGTCGTGCTACTTTCCACCATCCATGGTCACAAGCCTTCGCAATCAAATCAGCGGCTTCATGCAAGACCCTGATGAATCTCTTTTTGATGCTTGGGAGAGATATAATGTCTTGATCGATCGATGTCCAAACCACAACATGCTTCCGGTCACCTTGATCGATACTTTCTACAACGGATTGACTTTTCGAGATCGTGATACGATTAATGCAGCCGCCGGTGGCACATTCATGAAAAGGAGACCCGAGGAGTGTAGAGAGTTAATTGAGAACATGACTACTCACCACAAGAACTGGGATTCCTCTGCATCTTCTAGGAACAACCCGAGAGTCAATGTTTCCTCAACCTCAGCAAACCCTGAGATGACCGAACTCACCCGCATGATGACTGAAATGAGCAAAAGTATTACGCTTCTCGCTTCAAATCAACAACAACAACAAGTTAAAGCGGTTGCTAATCCTTGTGAAACATGTGGCGGTCCTCACTCATACACCGATTGTCCTTCAACACAAGGAAATCCGGAAAATGTGTATGCAGCTTATGGTAATTATTCACCGGAAAATTACCAAGCTCGACCTCAAGGGGATAGAAATCTGCTGAGCTACCGATCCAACAATTACCTTTCACCCGGTTTTTCTCCTCAAAACCAAAACCCCGCCAACAACTACACTAGAAGCAACCAAATCCCACCAAGAGCTTCTAATCCTTATCACCCACCCGCCCAACAAAACCCACCCAGTAATCCGGATGTTGAGGCCATCATGAGAACCCAAGGAGAGCAAATCAAGAATCTGCAGAGCCAAATTATCAATCTTAAAGGAGATATCACAAAGCAAGGAAATGAGATAAGATCCGAGCTTCGAAATGATATTCAATCCTCCTTCAGCAATCAAACCAATGATTTGAAGAATATGCTTGCTAGTTTCTTGCCCCCTGCTCAACCTTCTACTTCGAGTTCTCTACCTTCAAACACCGTCACTAATCCGCGAGCCAATGTGAGTGCTATTACTACTCGTAGTGGAGTCACCATCATAGGACCACCAACCCCACCCCCATCATCTACACCTCCTCCACCACCCTGTATCCCTACTCCTCCTACAACTAGTATTAGTGCACCAGTACCGTCTCTGCCTCGACGTGATGAAGTTCCCACGAATGATCCTTCAACATCTCAACCTTTACCTACTACACCTGCACCCTCACCACCCAAACCTAATATCCCTTATCCTTCTCGCTTGGGCAAGAACAAAATGCTAAACAAGGAGGACGCTCAAGTAACTAGCTATATCAAGATGATTTCTCAAATGAACTTCAACATTAGCTTTCTTGAAGCACTTGTCCACATGCCCAAATTTGTTAAAGCATTTAAGGAATTGCTTAACAAGAAGGAGAAGCTGATTGAACTCGCCAACACACGCTTAAATGAAAACTGCTCTGCAGTTATTCTTAAAGAACTTCCGGAAAAACTTGGAGATCCCGGTCGTTTTGTGTTGCCTTGCGTGTTCAACAAAACTAAAGAATTTACTGCCCTTGCTGATCTCGGGGCTAGTATTAATTTGATGCCTTTGAGTGTTTGGAAAACACTATCATTGCCCGACCTCACTCCAACAAAGATGACTCTTGAACTTGCAAATCGCACTCTCGCTTACCCTGTTGGTATAGCCGAAGACGTGTTCATTAAAGTTGGCACATTTACTTTCCCGGTCGATTTTGTCGTAGTTGATTATGAAATGGACCCTCGTATTCCTTTAATACTTGGTCGGCCATTCTTGAGAACCGGACGTGCTTTAGTAGATGTGGCCGAAGGTGAGTTAATCTTACGAGTCGGGGATGATGCAAAAGTTTTCAAAATGGGGAAGCTTACTAGTTTAACTTTTGGAGGCCGAGAATCAGTGAATATGATTAATGTGCTAGATGACTTTACCGTCTACGAAAATCCTCTATTCGACTCTTGCATCGATAATCCACTTTTTCATGATGATGTGGATGATTCTCTCCCTACTTTGGACGCTTCTCCCATTTATGATTCGTCACCGGTCTTTGACGCTTATGATGATGATGATTCTAGCTCAGATTCGGATGATTTTGAGTGTACTTCTGAGTATCCCGAGCTGCCCACTTTCGATGATTTTGATGAGGCTGATACTCTCTCGAGCGATTCTTCACATGATGAAGATCCTCCGTCATCACTCGATCCTACTTTGGACGATTATTCATTTGAGGAAGATTTCTCTGAATTTCTCAACACATACTTCCCTCATGAGAGTGATGCTCCTCCTTTTGACTTTGAAGATTATCGCCTTGATCCTACTTTGGATTTGAAGAGCATTTTGTCAAAGGAGAAGAAACCGGTTGACACCGAAATCCGTTGCACGTATGATTTAACACCTCTTTGTCCCACTTCTGAGGACGAGGTTGTGCTTCTTTGCGGATCTTCTTCACACTCGGCTGAGCCGGAGTGCTATTTTCCCCTGAAGGAAAAGGTGTTCGATCCCGGTATTGAAGTCTTTAAGCCATCTCAGTATCCACCTGATGAAATAAAAGGAAAAATCTTTGGAACCATTGAAGACATGCTTACACCTCTTCCTACTTGCTTCCACCGTGCTCCATCACTGCTTAAGGGAACCTTGCCACTTCTCTTTTGGCTTGCCTTGTTCACCTTAAGCTCTTGCTTATTGATGGATGAAAACTATGTCTTTGATCCTGGTGGATTTGTTTCATGCTACTTCCGTTGATGATCAAGGTCGAGTCAGGCTCACGACTCGATTAACAAAAACCAAGCGCTTCTTGGGAGGCAACCCATGCATCTATCTTTTCGCTTTCTTTACCATAAGTGTAGGGGGGACCCTTTGGATTGCTATTTCCTCTCCTCACTTCTTAATCAGGGATTCGAGCTTCAATGATCCACTCTTGATGATTCTTGACGACCCGTGATTCCGTGTTCTACTTCTTCCCGGTTCTATCCTAAACTCTTTTCGATTCACTATTTTATATTTTCTCAATATTAAAATAGGAATCCCTTTAGTTGTCTTTTCCTTAGCAAGAGTTAAACAACGTGCACAATGTCCTAAGTGTAGGGGAGCTTACTCCCACATGCTTAAACATTGAGGACAATGTTTATCTTAAGTGTAGGGGGGACTTCTATCGAAGTTAAGTGGCCTTTTCCTTGTTTTTGTCCTCATTTTAACCGGAAAATCAATTTTTCGACATTTTTCAAAATTTTTGATCTATTTTGGCCTATTAGTTTTTCCCTTTGTATAGTTATTTTCTTTCCTCATTAGAATAAATGTTTAATAAGTGGTTTTAATTTTCAAACGTTGTGAATCTTTTGACTCAATTCGAGTTTACTCTAGCTAGTATCCTTAACATGTTTAAGTCAAGTTTTGCTAGGCTTTTATATAGGGAGCTATAAAACGCGAAAGTCTTAACTCTCACGGGTTAAGAACAAGAACTTTTCGCAAGTTCCTATAATTGATCCTAGAGAGTCGTTTATCAAGGGAACTTTAAAATGCGATTTCTAAGCTTGAAAAAGTCCAAGAATTTGCAAGATCCTATAGGCGACTTGAAAACCCAAAACTTTGATTTAATAGGCTAAGTATCCACGAGTCTCATTACTTGAGATTTTAAACTGTGGAGAACGAGAGATGATAGAGCCAATTATAAGTCGGTATTCTTTCGTGAATTTATGTGTGTTAATTATGAGCCTATTCTCCCATCGCTTGCTAATAATTTATCTGCTAATAAATAAGGTTGTACGATTTGAAAAGTTACTTAGCTTCTAGCCCCAGATCGTTTAAAAGTTGCTCGGTATGGATTAGAGTTCATAGCCAAGGCATAACTTATTGAAGCGGGACGCGAAGATCGGCGAGTCCGAAAAGGCCCTAACAAGGCATGAGGGCTATATTTTGTTGCTAAAGATCCAAAGTGATGTGAAGAATCATTTATCGAAAATCAATATGAAGGATCGAGACACACGACGTAAAGCAAAAACTCCCCAAAAGTCATGGAGAAGTGTATCCGAAAAGACCCTAACAAGGTATGAGGATAAATAGATCCAAGTCAATAAAAGGAGGCGGATCGGTGTATGTCAAAGTCCAAAATAAAGATTGGAGAAAAATGAAGAAGTCGTGGTCCAAGTATGAATCTCTCAAAACTTCAAGTGAAGAAATTCCTATATGAAGAGAAGACCATAATTTCATGAACGTCTCTCAAGGTTTGAAGTATGAAGTCGCTGCCAAATATCGGTCCGAGAAAGGTCTCAAATCGCGAAGCGAGTTATGCCAAGATATGAACTTTATGAGGTCCCGAGAAGCAGTTTTAAAAGATTTGGTCCTTTAGCTAACTATTGATTAAATCGTGCACTTTATTTTCAGACTAAATAATTATCTAAATAAGTCGAACAATGCATCCTCGTGATCATTCAAGACAAATAATAAAATATAAGAGATACCCATAGGAATAAGGGAGTCTAAGTAAATAATTGGCCCACATGAGTTCGTGTTAGTTTACTAACTTATAATAACAATGATCTCGTTTTTAAGCTTGGTTTGGAGAAAGTGAAAAGTTGAGGATGATGATTATTCATGACATTTTCAAAACCCAAGGTATGCTTTTAATTTCTCTGCTTTGCATTTTTATAATTTTCTATCTCTTTAATAAAGGCCAATGTGGATTGATTATGATGAAAAGTGTAAACATGCTTTGTAACTAATGCATTGCATGAGGACATTGCAATGGTCAAGTGTAGGGGATTTGATAGGTGTGTAAACACCCATCTTTTCTACCACTTAATTACAATAATAACCGGACCAAAACGTGTATTTTATGTCTTTTATGTCGGAATTATGCGTGGTTTGTGTTTTTGTTGTGATTTAGGACGAAAAGGTGAAAAGTGGAGAAAACACGGGAATTCACGGGCATTTACGGACTTTTATTGAAGAAAAGGATGAAAGACGAAGTCAAGAAGTCAAAAGTGGATAAAGAACGGAAGTCCAAGACCAATTCTGAAGATTTATCGAAGAAAAAGTCAAAAGACGAAAGTTTACTTAAAGCCGAGGAACTCAAGTCTTATTTATCGAAGAATTAAAAGACGAGTCCAAAGAAATCCCGAGCCAAAAGTCATCACATTCCAAGATTAACAAAAAGATTAAGAAGGAAGGACTTGATGGTGCAATTAACAAGAAAGGAAGGAGAGAGGAAGCTTCCCCTAACCACACCCTAATCACCTATATAAACCCTCATTTTCATTCATTTACTCTTGTTGGTGGCTTGACAAACCATTCTTCCACTTTCATTTATGCACATTTAATTACTTGCACATTTAAATACATGTTTTGCACCTTTAATTACTTTTACTTTCAAGTAAGTGTTTCTTTTTAATTACTTGCACCTTTACTTTAACTTGTTCATCTTCTTCTACCTTTCTTTGATCTTTGATTTACACGCGTTTTTCTCTTGTTGATTCGTTTAAAGGGTTGATTTTTATGCTTTTGATTGTTTTAAACCATTTGTTTTCATAGCTTATTTGATTTATTTTCAAGTTTATATAGTTTTTACACAAGTTATTCTTATATAAAAAGTTGTTTTTCTTAAAGTTTATCTTTTTCATATTTTAAAAGTTGTTAACTTTCAGTTTTATAGCTTATTTTTACACGATTTACCTTAAGGATTTAGTCTAGTGCTTATTAGAACAATAGCTTATTTACTTAGCTTAATTTCCATCCAAGTCTCCGTATTCCGATCTTGACGATCGGAAAAGGGTTTTACTTTCCGATCGTGAGGACTTTGGTATTCCGATCGGTGTATATTTGAGTATTCCGATTGGGTTAGAGTGACAGCTTTCCGATTAGTACTCATCTCCACATTCCGATTGAAGTGTTTGTTTGGACATTCCGATTGGGTAAGGTGACAGATTCCGATCAAGTGGGATTCCGATCGAACATTCCGACCAGGTCTTTCTATATTCCGATCTGAAGTGCGTTTGGTATTCCGATGAAGGAAGGGTGACAGCTTTCCGATTGGTTATTCCAATCCACATTCCGACCAGAGTGGTAAGCATATTCCGATTGGGGTGCTAATCGGAATATATTCCGATTGGGAGTTATTTTTAGCATTTTGACTTGTTTTATTTTTGCGTTATCATTTTAATTCTTGTCTAATTTTTAATTCGTATCACGCTTTTATTTTTAATCATTTTAATTAATTTACTTTCCGTCAAGCTTTTAAATATCGCACCTTTCTTTTTAATTAGACTTAGATTTATTTTTCACGTTCATTAAATACTTGCCCTTTACTTTACGACATTTACTTTTAAGTTTTGCACATTTAAATTTAAAAACCAACCAAAAATATTCTTTTTCACCAAAATAAAACTGAGTCACATAGAAAACCTAGATCAATTCGATTAGACATACTTCAACGAACACAAACTTTTTAACCAGAGTAAATTTCAGTTATTAGGTACCTGCCGTTTTGGGACATGGAAAGGAAAGTAACGGCTGAGCAAAACGCTCAGTGCACGGATATAGACATAGTATAAGTGACTAAAACATAATATAGACTTAATAGCAGCGGAAATGTATAAGTCCTGGAAAACCTGGAACATGTTCATAAAACTGGTTTTATAGTTTGAAAAGCCTTATGTTTATCTTGTAAAAACTGTTTAACGTATTTTACCATTAGCCAATATAGGTCATGAAAATCCACCGTGCATGAATACTTGGAGGGGTGACCTCATCATGCAAATTAGAGGGGCTGCCTCTAATTTAATATAATGGTTTTTGGGTAGAAGGGATCAGCTCCTTGTGAAGGATGCAAGGCACACACCACATACACCATGAAATCCTGACAGAAAACATGTAACTAGGATGCACCCATACGCCCCACATGGTAAATATAAATACATGGCCAAAAGCTGAAGGGACGCCACGAGCAATCACTCCGCCGTGGTGAAGTCATAACATCAGTGCCTCTAATGTTATGGTTATGGTACCTCCATAACTATGTGAAACTGGTCATGCATGTATATGGCTATAGGTATTCTTAATTAAACATAAGCAATCAAGCACGTAACTTATACTACGGGAAAACAGTTGGCTGCATACGGAGAATCCTAATAAGGAAAGAATGTCCATACTGAAAGGACGGGAATCCGTACCTTATGTCCAGTGAATGAAGAAGATGAACTGAGAGGAATCCTACGTCCGTATCACTAGTGCTACATAAATACATACATGAATAAGTATCTGTTTACTAAATACGTAGCTGGTTTTATGTCATGCCTTAGCTTATTTTATATGTTCTTACCATGTTTTACTGTTTAAAGCCTTAAACTGTGTTTATCTTATATTCTGTTTAATCTAATTAAGTATTTCTGGTATTTCATGTATTATTATACTTACTGTGTAATAATAAGTAACTTTCCAAAAATAGCAGGTTTCCTAAAATAGAAAGTTTCCAAAAATAGAAAGTTTCCAAAAATAGAAAGTTTCCAAAAATAGAAAGTTTCCAAAAATAGAAAGTTACCAAAAATAGAAAGCTTCCAAAAATAGAAAGTTTCCAAAAATAGAAAGTTTCCAAAATAGAATTACTGCTTAAAATAGATAAGTTTCTAAAAATAGAAAGTTTCCATAAATAGATTAGCTGCCTTAATTAAATAAGTTTCCATAAATAGATTAGCTGCCTGAAATAAATAAGTTTCTAAAAATAGAAGGTTTCCATAAATAGATTAGCTGCCTTATTTAATTAAGTTTCTAAAAATAGAAAGTTTCCATAATTAGAAATAAGCTGGTTAAATAAGCTAAGTATATAAGCCTAAGTGTTTTCATGATTATTTTCTAAGTCATATGATATAATGTATAGTTTAATAATTATTTCATGTAATTAAATTAAACTATAGGTTAAAATATTTAATTAAAGTATAACATGTTTATAATTAAAAAAATTTAAATACTTAGGTTATAACATGTATTATTATTTATTAATAATATAACCTAAGTCATGTTAATTAATTAATTATAACCATGGTTTTTAAATAATTAATTAATTATAAGTCTAAAATATAAAAATACTTAGGTTAATTAATTTCATGATTATTAATAATTAAAATAACCTAAGTCATGTTATTAAATTAATCATGTCATTTTATTAATTTAATTTTTAACATAAGATCATAAAAAAATAAAAACTAAGCATACACCATGAACCGGATCTAGACTAAAAACCATGAACCGGACATGAAATCGACACCGTACCCCGAACCAAATCGGGGTACCCCTTGTCTTGATGCTACCGTGGGACCCACACCAACCAACCGGGACCATATGGTCTCGGTGGTGGTCGGATGGCCAAACCGAGACCCTCTCGGGTTCGGTGTAGGCTGCGGCCAAAAACAAAACACCCCTAAACAATCCTTTTGATTTTATTACAACCCAAATTCATGTTAGATCTATGATTTAATTAGGTTTTATAAAAAAACATAACATGTTCTTAATTATTAAAAGATTAAATCAAAAGAAAAAGGGTTAAATGATTTACCGAATACGTGGATCTAAAGAACAAGGAACAAACACGAACACCAACAACAATTCTAAGATCCAAGATCAACAAACACCCCTTTTGGTGTGTTTGAAGGTGGCGGCCAAAAGAGAAAAAGAAGGAGGAGGAGGATTTTAGGTTTCTGTAAAATTCTTCTGTAGAAAAAATGAGTAGTGTAATTTTCCTTAACCTCCTTTTAGTAAAAATTGATGGGCTAAGCCCATCCTCCCTCCCTAATTTCGTGGTAATTGGGCCCACAAGGGGTAACCCGAATGTTTTTTCCATGTCTAAAAATATTGGTGTGTTCTCGTGTGTTCTTGTGTTCGTGTTTTACGTGTTCTCGTTAAATATTAAGCGTGACTTAATATATTTATTCGTGTTCGTAATAAATATATATACATAATTAATAATAGTTCGTGATTTAATTACGTTCGTGATTTCATGATCGCATGTTCGTGATTAATTATTGTCAAATAATTATTGCGTGTTCGGGCGTAGTAAATACTTATCGTGTACTAACACGTACGTAATACGTAAAATCTTAACACGTAATCGTAATCATGCTATAATAGGAAAGTTTTAAACTAGTACGTACGATCTTAAGGGTACCATTCATGGTAAAAGCATGCGGGTTTTACAGAATATAATGTCAACAAAATATCCGAATATTTTAGGATTTGAATTTTATTTTTAGAAAGAGAATATTATTTCTAGAAATAGAATGATTAGAAATATAAAGTTTCTAAAATAAATGAAATATAACTATGGTCAATGAGATAATGCCACGTAGGATATGAGGTGGCACCATATTATTTTCCTATGCAAACTTAGCCCCATATTATATATATATATATATATATATATATATATATATATATATATATATATATATATACTAGTTGCAAAACCCGTCCGATGGACGGGTATGACTTATTATTATCGTTTATAGTTTTTTGTTTTGTAAAAAATTGTTTAAAATTATTATCCTTTAAGCATAGTATAAGTTCTACTTTTAGTATAGTTGTTTTGTAACACATTATTAGTCGTCATGACTTGTATTTGTTGTTTATGTTTTGTATTTAGGTGAACTTGTAAGTTACTTTTTTATATAGTTTGATTGTTTAATTACTTGTTTTTGTAAGAATACTTTAGGTGTTAAATTTTTTAGTAATATTTAAAAGTATTTTTTTTGTATATTAACATAAATATTTATTTGATGTTATTAAGCAAGTGTTAATAATCTTATTATTTTATATTATATAAGTAAAGATTATCTATCGTCAAGGCGCGAGGTGTGGGCTCCACGCTACAAAATAGACGAAGGTGTTGGCTATAGGTATGGAGTAGATGAAACATGAAAAGACGCAATAAGGCGAACCATATGGTGTGAGGTATGACGAGTTTTTTTATTGGACTTTGTTAGAGTTTTTAAATTTTTTAAGAAGATTACGTGTAAGGATAAATTCTTAACGTTATTAATTATGTATAACACTTTTTGTAAACCGATATACATATATAATGCTATAAATATATAACTATTTTCATATGTTGTGCGGCTTTAAACCATGCTTTAAAAATACAAAGACTTCGTTTTAACCGCTAAAGTTTGAGGCTTGTTCATCCCGCCACGTCACGCCTCATGTTATCTGTAACTTTATTTTTTACAACAAAATAACATATTTTGACCGATGAAATAGTAAGCATGTATCCTATTTAAAACACATTGCAATTAAAACCAAGTGTAACTAAATAAATACTTTTGAAATGAAATAGTAATATGAGGTTTTCTAATTGTAGTTGTTTATGAATTTTAAATAGTTAATACTAAGATTTAAAAAGTTATGACAAGAGTATTTACCTTTTAGTACTATCTAAGCCTTACACTCTCTATTTATCGATTAGTGTTACTTTTGATTTCTATTGTCTTTATGACTATCAATTGTTTGCAAATATGTTAAAGTGTGCATGTTATAGTTTATGTTACGGAGTTAGTCTATAAACAATAGTCATATGTACTTCTTTTGCATGCGTATCACGAACATCATACTTGCACGTTTTTTGAAATTTTACCTTTTTATGCACCCAAGCGCGTTGTGTCTAATACAATTATGTACACGTCACATGACTATAAAATGACACAATTATCAAAATTTAAAAGACTTAGAGAGCGGGGAGCTGTTGGCACCAGAATCTAGTAACGAAGCATACGTAAAATTTTGGGGCTTTCTTACCAGAAACCCTTTGACACAACATTTATAGGTGAGTGGTTGGCACGAGAAAAAGTGATGCCAAAGAGGTATAATAGCCCACAAATACCCGTTTATTATTAAAAAACATAATTTTCTTTGGCGCTGGCTGGTCCGATTGGCGCGAGAGTGAGGGTGGTGCGCGAAAGAAAGCGTGGCGCCAAAGGGCTACCAGCCCACCCAGCAACCCCCCCCCCCCCCCTACTCTTATAAAGAGTTTTTATTGGTCATGTTCTCAAGCTCCTCCTCTCTTATGCGGATATTAAGAAAGGAATGGGGGGATTCAGTGGCGGAGGAAGCCAAAAAAAATACCAAAGTGATTCTTACTTTTGTCAAAATATTTTTGTGGTTAACATGTTGGGTTGGGTCGGTTCGATCAAGATGAACACAATTTTAGCATAATTTGTTAATGAAATGAATGAAGCATCAAATGATGCAGCAGTATATATTACCAGCCTTAGTTTAGAAAAAAATATATTACCGGCCTTATTCCATACCAAATCACTTTTGTTACACATTTGTTTTCTATATATTATCTCCTTATTCCATACCAAATAACTTTTCTTGGTTCTCATTTAAAGTTTGATGCGAAAATAATTTTGATAGCACTCAAATAAAATCATTTGTAACTGTTGGATAACACAAGAGAAAACTTTTAGAGCATGAGGTAACATATTCGTAGTTAATATAATCTAAAAAAACAATCCTTTTTAATAAATTTAACTTAATAAAAATAAGAATTCTCACTTTTAGAAGAAATAGATAACAGAAACTTGCTTTCACGTGGCTTTTAGCACCCACAAACTTTAAATTCTACATGACTTACGGCATGAATATATTATAATTTTTTTTACCACAATAACAATGAGCTTGTGTATCTCTTTTATATAGAGTAGCTTGTTGGTTAAAATATGGTATGTGTTTTATATAGCGTACCTTGTTTAAATATGGTATGTGTGCGCTCATGCTAGCCTGTGTAATCAATCATATAAATAGAGAGTATTGCTAAGTGCGTAGATTTAACCTTCATTGGTTCCATCATCTCGAATACAGAAGAAATAGTTACAAAAATATCTAAATCTGGATCGATAGACAGGGCAGTTTACAGATTCTGGTTCGGTTCAAAACAATAAGAGATAAGATCCAGTAGCAGGCTACGGCAAAATGGTTCGGTTCAAAACCATTGAGATAAGATCTAAACGCAGTTTGCCGTAACCTTTTCCTTAGGCACCAATATCCTAGTCAACAGGCTAAGGATTGCATTTTTTGGAGTTAAAAGAAGATAATATATACCCGTGATATTAAGGTCATTTAATAATATTGGGATCCACGTCCATTATCAGATGAGATATGCTGCTGAGGATCCGGCCTCTTTGAGGAAACAATGATTCCTTTCTGAAACAATTATCTTCGACGTCCGTCTGGAGAACTCAAACCGTAGTAGCCCGGAAAAATCTGTTCTAATCCATCCCAACTATTTATAATAATCAAGGTCACGTGATCAAGTCCATACAGCAAGTTGTTGCAAACTGGTATGCCCATGACATTCACTTCCGTTCTAAAGTAAGTAAAAGTTGTGCTATCCATTGTGATTGCGTTGAAGCAACACCTGTAACTATAACACACACACATATACCTGTCTGACGTCATCCATGTGTGACTCCTCTAAGCAGCTACCTGATTCTTGCTTCTCTAGTCCCAGAAAAGTATCTATAGAAAGAAAAAAAAAAGACCAAGTCGCTGCTTCAAAGATGCGCAGATATAACGTATGCTCCTACTACTTAAAATATTGTATTTTTGATAATAATAACTAATTATGAACTCAAGCTGCAAGCAACATGTCTAAAAAAAATACTAAAAGGAATATAATAGTGATTTTAAAGTGGTGTGGTCCTTGATGTAGGCTAAAGGTAATATATCAGACCCTGTGCATGCCTATTATAAATAAAGAGATAGAGATACCATAGCTTGTAACTAATAAATCGAACTCAGATATTCAAGAATGATAATACGCCGTATTGCAATGTACGAACAGATATCATAGATTTATCCTCAACAAATAAAGTACTGTTATTCACACATTAAGGATAAGATATAAACAAAAACTTGTAAATTGACATAGAGGCATATTCCACATTAAAAATGAAATCTCAAGACATCCATTTAATTCTCTTTTAAGTTAAGACTGATAGAGTAAAACGGATTCATTGCTACTGAGTTCAGTGGCATCATACATCTCCAACGAACCTGTCGACCAATTACAGCTACAACTTTTTGCCACTCGACGCCTGCTTTGTCACTAACATCTGATTCAACCTGATATTTTCGACCAAGCTTCTAAAGCTTTTTCGTATTATATGAGTTCTGTTGGAACAGACAATTAGTATATATAAACCACTTTTTTACAGCTAATATTAGTTATAACGATCTTTAAGGTCAGTTACAAAACAGATATAAGCAGTAACTAAACCAAGCCTAGATGTAAGATGTTTTCATAGGCCTCTTTTTTCTTGAGAGGCAGATAGCTAAAAGGGTAGGCAAATAAGTTGCAACCAAAACTAAAAAACCAACTAATGTACCTTTGGCGAGTGACGGAACCAAGTGTGGAGCAAGGTATAGTAGCGCGACTACTATTTGCTTCTATGTATATACCATCACCAATAGCTACCTTTTCCCTAATCAAGACCCGTTCTCTTTTTAGGTAATATCTAATTTGAACCGTTTAAGATACAACAAAATGAATCTCCGCTCAAGGCCAAATCCTATCACAATAGTTGGCCACAACTGCTGCATACACGCCACAAAATTCAACTTTAAGAATCACCATGATCACAAGAAGATATAAAATCATATAAGACAAAAAAATAAGACTACGTTTAACTTTTTTGTCTTAACGGTTATGATAAAGTTAACGAATTTAGTCCACATATGAGAATATAGCATTTCCACATTGCAGGTGAAAAGCAAAATGGTTTCTTTATTTATACACGAAAATGCAAGCCAAGTAACCAGAACCATCTTAACATAACATTAACATAATGGCTGAAGCAAAACCTTTACCAAATGTGTCTTAAAATAAATATAGCATGCAAGAGAGCATTGCAATCTACTCACCTGTGATTCTCTGCCTTGGATCAAAAGTCAACATCTTTTCAATAAGATCAATGGCAGTAGGATGAACTTGAGGAAACTTGTTACTGAATGATTGTCTTTGATAATGATTTTGTTGTCGAATGTATATTTTTGAATGTTCATTCAGAAATCCTAATCCAGCTTCTGATGGAATTCCAATAAGCTAAAAGATTAACAATCAATAATTCTAACACAAAGATGATTAAGCTTTCAATTATTTAACGCAAAGAACTATTACCATGATGAGTTCAAGATATGACATTGCAACAACATATCCTACAACCATACAACTATCTCCTTTTCTGCATCTTATACAGACTATTCCATAGGTGCATGGATGTTTCTAATGCTTGCATCTAACTGAAGTTTCATGTGATTTCAGTTCCTTCAACCCAAGAATTAAAGCTACCTGATAGCACTTGATGACACACATTTTAGTATAATTTTGTAATGACTTTTTATTCCAAATACAGAGTTTGTACTGAATTTTTTTAAGTCGGGCTAACAAACAGGAGGTCACCTGATGTTTGAGATTAGCAAACGACTCCCTTAGAAGGAAATATCTTGCGAAAACAATGGTTTGCTTATATCTTGCGAAGGAAGGCGATCAAGTCCACAATAACATGCTCCAGTACACATGAAAGGTATATGTCAACGTAATGCCTACATATGCAGACACATGATCACAGATAATACAAATCCACTGCCTATACGTTTACATAAGAAAATATCGAAAATAAATCTGCATAATTCTCCTTTTATCAGATGCAATAATCACTTCATTGTTACCAGATGTTAGGGAGCAGAACTAATTTTATATTGATTGTTAACAATTAGAGTTTAAGGTGCCATGAATCCTATATTTAAAATTTAACTCCAATTTTCAGAACACAAAGAATAAGCTCCTTAAACTATAGTATTAGTTAAAACAAAGAGGAACAGTATACCAAAAGGCTTGCTGCACCACCCTCAACACCATTTCTTAATTCTCGCCATGAACCCAATCGTGGTCCACAACTCTATTACGACAAACGTCAAGTGCACGTGCAGTTGTAAAAAGATCCTTCGTAAAAACACGGTTTTTTAACTCAGGCCATACATCTAATCACCTAGATGGTGTGGGCTGGTCATTGTCTACGCGTATTAGCGAACGACAGTCATAGATACAGACTTAGGTTCTTGACGATATTACCGTTGATGATAAGTTTTTTCTCTCCAATCTTCATGACTGGAAAACATTTGCTGAACCGCTATGTTAGGTGGTATGTGATCACAGGCCGCAAAAGAACTCTAAGAAATTGAATTTTCAGAGCGTTGACTATCTGAAACAACAAAATGGTAAGAATAAATTAGCCACGAGCATACAAAATTGAAAACCTAACAATGAACGATAAATTTTTAACCTGTAACAGCAGCCTGTGTATCCATGGAAGCAGCCATTTCTAAAGGCTGGTAGCATTCTTTTGTACACAGTGACCGCAAACCGGAATATTAGCTTCGACCCGTATTTTTTATACCTTTTTTCCTATGTTCGACCAATTAGAGATGCAAAATAAACCCATTTGGTTCAATTGATAACCTTGCGCTAGCATGATACTTATTTTAAGACAAAATTATCAACTCCATTCGATCATAGATAAAGGATAGTGAATACCTCATGTACATGGAACAAAATATCCACTTACATTGGATATGAGATGACATGCCAACATTTTAAGTCCAGTTACTTTGGATATGACACATAATATATACATTAAGCATGATGACAAAGTATTTTCAAATAAGGATTATCACCGACATTTCCTACTCGCCAGGTGATACAACCTCAAACTTGAATTAAGTCTCGGACTTTAACTTTGTATTAGCTGTTATAGACTGAGCCTGCGTATCAAAATCCTCCTATTATTATATAATTAAAAAATAATCGAGGTAATCAATTACCATTCTATTTCATTGATCAAGATGCAAAATAATCCCATACAATTATTTATGCCTATCTACAAGTTAACATGGGTGGGTCTGGTAACAGGGAAACGGGTCGGACCGGCACACAAATACTTAATTTCCCCATTATCTTATTAGTATAAATAACTGGGTATTATATCTTTTTGAATAATAATTATTTACAGTAATTTTTTTCGAGTTTAGACCCGTTTGACGGGTTAGAAATAAATCATAAATGATACATACTGAGTGTACTAAAACATCGTGTTAGCTGAGCTGCAAGGATGAACAAACAACGTACCTACAGCCAAAAAGGCTAACGACTTTACCATCATATGCAAGGATGAACAAACAACGTACCTGCAGCCAAAAAGGCTAACGACTTTACCATCATATCAGGAAGAGGCCAATAATAAACCTCAAACAAACAATACAATGCAGTTCTTTAAAGTTCCAAAACAGAAAATTATTCACATTTTTTCATTAGCCTCTATTCACACCTCACTGGGACACGAATCAGGAACATACTCTTGTACTTGGTGTGGATAAGATCAATTTAAACCTACCTGTAAATGAGATCTAGCAACCAAATCAGGTTGCAACTTCTGAAACTCAACAACAAACCGCGAGGCACCTTCATATGATCAGTCTACAGGATAATAGACAACATCTAAATCATGAAGCAGCTTTTGGAAATACTCAACATACAGCCTGTCAAAATTAATGAATTTATGTGAAAATAGAAGCAAATTAGAAACACAGCTTTTTTTATGAGCAAATTCATACCTTCTTCCATGTAAGAAGTTTGATCGCACAAGGAGGTGTTGGGGCTGATATGGTTGTATAAGAACCTGTGAGAAAAATAAATGATAATACACCACCTATACTTCTCAGCAACGTTGCTAAGAAAATGAATGCTAAGAAGAAGAATGCTAAAAAAGGATAAGTAGCTTACAATTAGTTAAAAAGACAAATGTGATAATGTTGCAAATTCTGAAGTCAAACCTTCACATCGAAAAATACTATCTAACAAAACATGCACATATTGTTCATTTGAGCTCGAAAACAAACAGTAATATATTGAGTGCAAGGCTAGACCATATGGGTTTGATTTAATTTAATACAGAATGAAAATGTATTATACCTTTAGTTTACCCGGTCTGCTCTGCACCAAACGCAATAGCCTTCATCAATTTGAGTTGTGTTAAACATTCTACAACATATATACTCATTCAAAAACACAGCTTCAAAGACTAGTGTACCCCTTTCGAAGACACCAACTTTAAAAGATTAGAAAGGTACATCTATTCAGCCACCTAATACATGAATTGGGGGAAAATACGTTATCTGGTAATGAATTTAGTGCCATTGCCAACTTCGGTAGATAAAGATTGATATTGACTTCACATGGAAGCCAGTTTATTGAACAAAACCTCATATCAAACAGAATCAAAAACTTTATCCACAAACAAAAACCATAAACAAAAATAAAAGTGTTGATTGCAAGTAACTTGCATTAGATAATAGTAGAAAACACCATGGAAGTGTAATGTAGTTCTAGTTTTGTAGTTATTCGGCCGTTCTCAACCTTGACCTGAACAATTTTCTCTTTACCGCTCGATCTTCCTCTCGAGTCACTCTTTTTCATCTCTTTAGTGTCATATTCTGAATCAGATAGATTAGTAAGAACAATAGTGCGCTCAATTGTGCTATAGATATGGATAGAAAAGAAAACCTCTTGTTTTTTTATCTTCTAGACGTTTCTCTCTTTCCTTGAATTCTGAAACAACCTGACGCTTTTCTTGAAGTGAGCTATGAAGCTGACTCAATATACATATATGAAGCCTCTGGCCTCATTCTGGCCGCCATGACAAATGCAATTTGCGAGATAAAGATGAGATAGCGATTAGATGCTGATTGATTTATTGATCCCATGGCGATCCGTTAGGGTTACTGTTAGGGTTTTGGAAAACTAATACAATATAAGTCGGGTATAGGAACACGACCCGAATGATGATTACGGCCCAAATGATGCTGACGTGGATTAATGGCTGTTTATGTGACATATCCCTCCTCTTATATATAATGTAAAGATATATATATATATATATATATATATATATATATATATATATATATATATATATATATATATATATATATATATATATATATATATATATATATATAATATATATATATTTATATATATAAATATATATATATATATATATATATATATATATATATATATATATATATATATATATATATATATATATATATATATATAATATATATATACATATATATATATATATATATATATATATATATATATATATATATATATATATATATATATATATATATATATATATATATATATATATATATATATATATATATATATATATAGAATTTGGATCAAACGAGAACTTTTTAAAATTATTAAAATG
Source organism: Glebionis coronaria (assembly GCA_025667525.1). Lineage (NCBI taxonomy): Eukaryota > Viridiplantae > Streptophyta > Magnoliopsida > Asterales > Asteraceae > Glebionis > Glebionis coronaria. The sequence goes on along the minus strand of CM046877.1, from coordinate 422,122,906 downwards.
AGAACCTAATCAATACTTGACAAATGGAATTTAACTACTAAAAAAACTAAAAATTAACTACATACGAAAACATGTTCAAAAAACTATCTAAAAGGGCATTATAGGCATCGTGCATTTTATCTTGACTAACCCAATATGCTCCTTCCTCTCTCTTATATCATAACGATATTTCACAAAGTGAATAAAAGCTACAGCCACCTTCTTCGTAAAAAACTTTCCGGAAAACCCTGTCGCAACCACCCAATGAAATCTCAAAACTACCACACCAAACCCACCGGAAAATACTCACATGTTGTAATCACCGCTCCTCAGTCAAGCAGTCCGAAAAGCCTCACAAGACCTAGCCGCTACCCAATCGTCGTCGTCTCCATTAGATCTGATCTCCATTGGTGACTCCAAACCCTATTTAACCATCAACTATCAGATTTTGTTCGTGTAGTAAAAAAAAGTCAGATCTAGTCACCAGTCTCTCATATCTTGTCAGGTTTGCTAAGCGTCTTCAGGTGATGCTCGTGTATCAAGTATATCACCTGGAACACGATGATGGAGACTCTCATGTGCCGCTGCTATCGCTGAGTTTTGTCACGCCCCCACTAGTGTTTTGCCCAACGCCGCTTGGTGTCACAATAGATGAGTGTAGCAGGTGATACCCAAAACCTTGAATTATCCTATGTACCAGAATCTGCTATTGATTTTGATATGTGTATCAAGAACTAGTCGGTTTTGTATAATGTTCTTATAGGTCTCGATATGTTTTCAAAAGTTATTTTAGTCTATTGTAACTTGTAAGTATGCAGGTATTGGAACTTTATGTACCATATGGTAGTGGTTTTCTGTATGAGTTGGGTCTCACATACGTCGTGTGCACCATGTTTAATTTTGGTACACTTTTGCTTTTTGTTGTGAGTCGTACACTTTTGCTTTTTCTAGTTAAAAAATGTATGAGTTGGTTTCAATATTTCGATGTGTACATCAACCATTTTTTTTATGAAGTACATCAACCATTTTTAATTTGGAATCAGTTGTATATTTGTTGTACTTTTGGTTTACCTAAAAAATGTACCAGTGGACCACATAGAAAAATGTCAGTGAACCATGTTCATCAATGCACATGTACCAGTGGATCACATATAAAAATATGGTTTAAAAATGTATCATGTAAAACAATACAAACGTATCATGTTAGTCGATACACATGTACGAGTGGATCACTAACATATTAATTTAAAAATGTGTCATAGGAATCAATAAAATTAATGTACCAATAAAACAGTTAAAAATAATTAATATAATTCTCTTATTAAAAAATTTGTTGAAAAGAAAGAATAAGGAAAAATGTACCAGGGGAAATCATAAAAAAATGTGTTAATGGATCACTCAAAAAATATGATTTAAAAATGTACCAGTAAATCTTTTAGAGTAGAGTAAGAATACGCGCGTGTTTAAGAAAAGCGGGAAAAAAATAAAACTTGGGACACGAATTTCATTCTTCATACCCTTTAAAATCTACTTATTTTCCATATTGCCATTGGTTAGTTATTAATCTCATTAAAAACCAATCAATAGATCCAATGGTGATAATTAATTCTTATTTTTTCAACTTTAATTTTTCTCTCACATTAGCCCTCCTCTATATATATATATATATACTAGTATAGTGCCCGCGGAAAGCGGCAGGAGTACTTAATGATGATTTTTAAAGAAAACAAATGTTAGTATTCACATTAATATAAAATGATAATAAAGTTAAATAAAAATAAACCCGCTATAAATGAAAAAAAACTAAAAGTTAATAATATTTATCGAAATGAATATTGAATTAAAGAGAACGAAATCTTAGAAAATATGATGAATTTGGATTTAGGGTTATGAAAATAATAAATATATAAAAAGATATTTTAGTTTTAAATTAAAAAAATGATATTTTATTAGGTTGTTACAAAAGTTTTTTACAGAAATTTGTTACAAAAATGTTATTAATGTGTGAAAGATATCTAACAACTTGCTTTATATATGAATTAAAAAGTCTTAAAATTCAGCCAAACAAAAAGTTTGTTACAAAAGTCCCAAATAGTTTATAATATAGTAATATATATATATATATATATATATATATATATATATATATATATATATATATATATATATATATATATATATATATATATATATATATATATATATATATATATATATATATATATAATATATATATATATATATATATATATATATATATATATATATATATATATATATATATATATATATATATATATATACTAGTTTCGTAACCCGCCCAATGGGCGGGTTCAATTCGTAAATCTTTCTTTAAAATAATACTTGGTCATCTGTTATATTGGTTGGCAGTGGGATATATAGTTGTCCATGTGAGAAAAAAGTTTGTTAAAAGAAAATTAACCTTTGATAGTGTTAGGTCTTGGCTCACCCAACGAACATGCTCGGCCCCATGTTAATCTTCGAACGTACACAAATCAAAGAGTGAGTTTTGTTTATAACTATGGATTTGGTTCATAAAACTTTTCTAAGCAACGTGTATCATATTCATTTCTAATAGTTTTCGTGTTTGACTGATTATATTTTCTTTAATCTGTGTGAGATAATCGTATTTGGTAAAAGGAAATGAACATTTGATAGTGTTAGCGTTCGCTTTTAGTAAGTGTCATTATCAAGATAATGCCAACTGAATGATAAAAACTTACATATTACTCCATCCGTCCCAAAATTATTGTCCCCCGACAAAAAACACACAGTTTAAGAAAAGTACTATCTTTTCAGCTTTCTCTCTCTTACTTTTTATAGAAAGACAGTTTTACCCTTAACCAATTAATTTAAAACATTTCAAAAGTTTGTAATTATGAATTCAATTAAGGGTAATCTAGTAATCTCGATCTAAAATTCCTACCTATTTTTAGAAGTTTTATAAGTGGACAATTAATTTAGGACAACCCAAAAAGGAAAGAGGGACTATAATTTTGGGACAGAGGGAGTAAGTAACAGTCAATGGTAATCCAGTAGGAGGAAATAAAATTTAATATATTATTCACCAATACAAAGTAAAGTTTTAAGTTGTATTATGAAACAAAGGTTTATTATACAATTTTGGACGTTAAACTTGTGCCTTTACCATATTTATCACAAAATAGAAATTTCAACTCATTCTTGCTCTTGATCCTAGCGACATCGACATATGGTTACCCGTTGCTGTTTCTATATAAGCAAGCTCTATGTTAATAGTCCATGTCAGTATTAAAGATCCAGTGAGTCAATCATTATATAGTATATATAATAAGCTAAAAGATTTTATTTGAATATTGAATAACTTTTTAATTATCTTGCTTATTTCATAATATTGTTTATAGCATATGTTTGTATATATTTTTAAAAGTGCAAGACATTAAGTAAGATCTTAAGCATAAGAACATCATCTAAAGATAGCCATCGGCATCACTTACTTTAAAGTCAAAACCCATTAAGACATCCATACAAAAATATACAAATTAGAAATTTTAACTTGTGCAAGGTTAAAGAAACACCACAACCAAAAGTGATTTAAGGACTATCAACCTAAAAACATATTCTTTTGTTTACTTTTACGTTTAGATATTTTAGTTTTTTTATCATATTTTGGGCGATATTAGGTTTTAAGACTGTCGTCTTCTTGTTGTATATGCGATAACAAATATAGGGTGTGCATCGTTTTGTTTAGGGGTGGTTGTTATTTTATGGTTGTCTTCCTTAGCTTCACAAATAAAACTAATGACAGAAGTAGTAGGATAGTTTTAATAGTTAGCCTCTTGTTGATACGGATATTTTGTTAAAAGTTCATAACGGAACAACTTAACTAACATGATGTTACGGTATAGATTGTTAAGTTCAACCGCTGAGTCATAATTTAAAATCTTGGCCAACGCATGAAATTGAAACAACAGACCAACATAAATTTAAGTATGTCTACTTAAATGTGTAATCATCACTTGAAATAGCACTTCTTTTGGCTTATTCGAATGGAAATTATAAATAGTAAGTTATTTGTACTCCAACTCAAGTTTTTAAATTGCTTGAATGCATGGAGACATGGAGTAAATGCCCAACACCAATACTCATGTATTATATACTATTATAATATGGAAAATAAACGACGTCGTATTGCAATGGCCTATTATTGGGGTTCCTGATCGGGCTTTGGCCCAAGCTGCTTAATTTCTTTTATCCCATCTCTCTTCCAGAACCATCCCATTCATAAATTCACCATACTCATCTATAAAGCTTATACGGAGTTCTTCCCGTAATATCATGTTATGTACTCAGAAAGTTATGTACTCGGAAGTTGGCAAGCTGTTAACAGTTTTATTTCTCCTTTAGTTTAGTAAATACACTAAAAAGCTTATCTTAAATAAATTTGTTTGTTATCGAATAGATATTACCCTGTATGATATGAATGTATGGTGTCGTACAGTTTCAAAATCAAATTTCAGACCAAAACATACATTTTGCCTTTACTAGTGGCGATATTGGTATGTGGTAGACTATTGGCTGGATTTCAACGCACTTTATAGGATTATGCATGCCATATATATCTACCAGATGTAACCATTCATATATGGCAAGTTGGATTGGATCTATTAATAATTTAATATAGTGCTCACTTTTAGATTTTTACGTAGTCAACAAAGCCCCTAAGATCCAGCATCCGGTGACACCATTTGACCCTAGAAAGGAAGAATGCTAGAATCGCTGATAAGAAGAAAAAAATCGTTATCGCTAACGCTAAGTCAGACGCAACAACGGAAACTTCTAGCTAGCAGATTAAAGGAACAAAAGAGACAAACAAAGTGAGATCCTTGCCCAGCTAAGATCCACATTTTTAACTCCCTTTAAGCCATTCATTGTTGCTTAGAGTCTGCTTGGTATATACAGTAGTAGGTTTTAGGAGTGATTGTACTCTCACAATGAATGAGACAGTAGTTTTGTTACCCTTTTGTTATGAGTTTGTATATATGATAAATTGTAATTACACTTTGGTTATCTACTTTTTAAAGCGACATTTCATATTTCATGTCATTTGGTTTACTTATTTGCATCAGAACCGGTTTATGTTTGTGCTGCTGCCATGTAATATCAAATAAGAAAGTGGCAAAATACTTTTTCCGATAAAAAAATATACGAAACATATGTCAATAATAGCTCCGCGGCAACGCGCGGGCAAAAATCCTCTTGTTCATTTACATTTACAAAAGTGATATCCCATGAAAAACAATGTTTTGAAACCCGGGTTTCAAATCGATCCGGTCGAGTCATCGGTCTGGATCAACCCGTGTCGACCCGGGTTAACCCGATTTTTAAAAATAAAATTGTTTTTAAATATTTTTAAGAATTAACAATAATTATATATAAAAAACATAAAAATTCTCATATATTGAACACATATAAATTATTTTCTAACCAATATAATATGTAGAAGTAATATTCCGTCGCAAATACATAAAATTTACATATTTTTTTTCAAAAAAACCCGAAAAATCAAAACCCGGCCGGGTCTCAAGAACCGGGTTGACCCGGGGTACCCCAAACCCGACAGTTCGAGCCAAGAATATTTAGTCACCATAAAAATAACCATAATGTAAATTCCTCCATTGTTAACCAAAAATATTTAGTCACCATCTTTTCTGAAAAATAAAACCACATCTCTCAAATTCGTGTAAACATTCTTACAGATTAAAATGAGCTCAAAATAACCATAACAAAGTAAAAAGAGTATAACTCATTCCGCCACCCCTATGATTCGTTCTTCTTTGCCTAAGTTCATACCTAGAATTGCAATTTTAGAGTATCTACAACAAACCTATTGTCTTATTGGACCTCATATCTCTAAACCTTGAATGCATAGTTACTGGAAACCCACATATATGTATTATGTCATTTCCAAAATATTGAATTGTTGCTAGTAAACGTTGAAACTACGATTTTCAGCATCCCCAAACATCATGTCTCTGTTAGGTCCAATGTATGTATTACATCTAACGAAGACCCAATCTTATTTCATCTATCATAATCACAGCATACCTCGATAATGTCGCTGAGCGCGCAAGTCGAAGCGGAAGCCTCGAGTCATGCATATTTTCAAACCTTAGAATGTTTAATCATCAGCTACGAATTGGTCATGAACCACCTGTCCATATGAGACATAATGGCTAAAAGGCCACATGCTCCAAACTTTAAACTTTAAGTTAAGACATATCAGCTTATTGAGATCCATATAATTTTCAACCTCTTGAAATGTTCTACTTAAAGATATGATTATTCATGGAGTGTTATTGATGGTGCTAAATTCTTTATGCTTTTGAAATCATAGAATACCTTGGTAAAGTGCTTCTCTGGTTTGTCGGTGAATTGCAAAAAGTGTCAAGAGCTTCCTTTAAAGTACCCCGAACATTTCGTTTTTGATAGCCTGCAACAATGTATCATGAATAAACCGACGAAATATCATAAATTCGCCACAGTGACCAATGAAGATATGAATTTGGTTTATTACAAATTTATGGTTCAAAAGGATCAAAAGTGATCCGAAGTGCCTTTTTTACCATAATTCAACTACATAATTTTCCGTTCAAAAAAATAATAGTTCAACTACAGAACACCAGCTGCTGCGTTGTCAGGCTTTCTTCATTTTAGTTCGTTATCGGAATGATTTCTATAAAACCAAGTTCATATACTTCTCTAAGGGACCCTTTCCCAACACCAAAAAACGTAGTCCAATAAGCCACGATGTGCAATTCCTCCTATTAATCCTCCAATTTTCATTAGTGTTACATTTCTTAATAAATGTATGACTGATCACCAAAGAGAGGGTGATGTTCTTTCCATAATTTAAAACCACAAATAGTCAAAATTCAGTATATTATACACTCACATATCCCAGTAGTCGATGCCTTGTGATAACAACCGTATAGCCAGGTTTGACATCATATTTAGTATTTGAGCAGAAAATCATTGTTCCAGAAGCCCTGCACTACATATCTAATTTCAATATGTTTTTACTTCTTAAAACAAATAGTTGCTCATGTTTTGTGGGATGGGTTCTAAACGTGCCATTTCTACAAATACAATCGATTTATTTCCACCACCTTCTATATAATGTCAGCACTGAGCAAAAAGCATGAGCAAATACAAAGTTCTTAAAGATTCTTGTACACAGAATAAAGTATTAATTAGGTGCTAAATTTACTACTATTTTGAGAACATATCGGGACCAATAAGAAATCAGAAATGACAACAAAAAGAGCAGCCAACCAAAGTTACTTATCAGAATCCCAAAATGACGTCACAAATTCCTTCATTGTGGGTATTTGTGTGCCCAGACCTAACTCCTTGAACCTACAATATGTTATGCATCTGGTTTTATCTTAGATTTTTACATGTTGATGATACTGACGTCGAAGTACTTGATTAAGTGAAAAGAATGACATCCTACTGGACTGACATATATCTCTTCACCTCCTCTTTTCAAGAGATAAATAAATAAAATTAGTAATCAGTTTCGTTATGTTTGAGACTGACGAGATAATATGCATATCTGACACAAACTTACCTCATCAAAAAGCATCGAAAATATCGATACTTGGCTGATGTATGGTGTAGACAACTGTTTTTCCTGTGTCTATCGTGTTTCTCATCGTTCTTATGAATGTGGCGGCTGCTCTTGCATCAAGTCCTGATGTGGGCTCATTCATGAAAATAATAAACAGGTCGGCGTCTAACTAAACAACAATTGTTAGCCACTTTCACTATTCAGTCGAAAGCCGTTGACTCCTCGTAACTTCAATCGGAGATCATAATACATACCAACATCACGGATCTGTCAATGGTGCGTCACTAAGGTAGCGATTTAGACCAACATCACAGATCTCCAAGTTGGAGTCTGCATTGTAAAGAATGTTATAGGTTTTTAAATCCCGATGGTACACGTGTGCAGCACGAAAAATATATATTTAGCATATCCTAACTTTGACAAGCCGAACGAAATTCGCACCTATTAGCAAATCCGTATCTTGCTAATATTGCTTGTGATATTACCTAGTGTGGTAAAATACTTTTAGTCTTGATCGATACCTGCAATTATATAACACGAAATAAATGAGTAAATATTCAGTTATTTAAGAGACATAAAATTAAACAATGCCAGGCTTCATAAACATCACGTGGCATTATTTTCCACAACATGGGTCAAGAGAGCTCTTAAACGGGTTTGTTTTTTCTCACCAATTGCATTTCTTTTTCTTTTGGTTTGTAGCAGCTTTGACAACCTGTTTTTCCTCTTGTTCTTTCTTACGTGTATTTTCTTGTGCAATTCTTGTGTCCTTTTCTCAGGGCCGGCCCATTGTTATCAGAGGCCCTAAGCAATAACGATTAAGAGGCCCCGTTACATTTCCAAATTAAAGAGAAATTTCATATAAACTGGAATTACACGACTCATACACTTTTAGTATATAACGTATTTTATATATAATAAGTAGAAAAATGTGGCCCCCTTTCAAGTGCGACGACACCACTTGCACACCCTTTGAGCCGCCTCTGCTTTCTTCTTGTTGTTTCTTAACCATATACCTGGCCTCCTTTTTCTTATGTTCAAAATAGGAAAAGTTAATAGCAATATTTCGTCCAACACCCTGTATAAAATTACAATAATTACAATTAGAAATAAAGCGCAAATAGATACAATATTAAATGGTCATGCCGTTCTTATCGCACTACTATCAGAACACATCAACAGTTTCAGTTCCTATTACAGTAAATTATTTAAAACTCAATGCAAAAGCCAATACAAAATCCAGCGTGACCTATTTTGAAAGACCTGCTACATATAGATCAAATAAGCGCCCAGTCAGTAAAATATTATTCCCTCCGTCCATATTTACAACAACCAATATTATTCCCTCCATCGGTATTTAAAATTACAAAATGGAACATATTTACCCATGTCCCTGTCATCATACCTTCTGTTATGACCACGACTTCCATACCCCCTTTCTTCATAACTATGTGCCTGTATGGACTTCTGCTCGTACATCAGATACATCTATGCCTTCTTTTGTAGTGACCACATCCTTATAGCTATTACTACTATTTTATATTACTACTATTTTATATTTTTTATAGATATCAGAGGGATTTTATGATGTAGTTTATTTTACTCCAATCTCACAAGATACGATTTCTTATAGCTGGTTAAAGAAAGTGAACAACGTACCTGAGTGTTATTGCTTTAAGGGGATATGAATCCTCCAACGAACCATACTCCACACAATTGCAGACCATATTCAATGATATGTAGCTGGTCGTATGCAACACTGTCTGTCATTTGAACAGGACCATACCCACAATGTTAGATACATGACATAGTCAAAAGATGCATACCTTTTCATCATTGGAGAAGAAGAGCAACACATTTGGTATTCATAATACCTTAACTAATTAAAGAAAAACTGATTTATCATTAGGGTTTTCAGGAGCCGCATACCTTTTTTCACGTGGTTCATTATCTTTTCAGAGATCCAAGTCTAAAACTGATAACCTGTCAAAATAAATTAGAAAAAAAGAATAACTAAACAAACGTATTAGCATCATGACCTACGTATGTGTCTTTTGTCAACTGTTATGACTGCTTCATCATCTCCACTGCAGCAATCAAATCTTGCCATCAAAAGAACATAAATAATGTATTTAAAAGAAATCTTAATCCTAATTAATAACTTATAAAGTACGATTTACATTATCATTTATATACATGAAAACTTTAATACTAATATCTTATAAAACATACGGATTGACAGGACTGGTTATTGGATGTTGAGAAAGAGGACCCTGCAAAACTAAAACACAGAAGGAAAAAAAATGCGTAGATTAGGGTTAGTGGATTGTTGATAGATTAGGGTTTTGGATATATCTTATCATAGTAAGAACAAATATGTGTAGATACGCCTGAACATAACATCATTAGGGTTTTGAGAAAACACGTTCTACATGATGATTAGGGTTTAGAAAGAAAAAAGGGAGTCGTATGATAGAAAAAAAAACAACAGTCGTATGATATATTATAGATCGTGGGATTTGATTTTATTTAATAACTAAATAAATAAATTTGTCGATTAAAAAAATCTTGTTTCCAGTTTTATTATAGTCGAGTATAAATCTTTTTGTATTTAGACTTTTGTATAATATATTTTTAATATAATTAAGGAATTGATTTTCTAAATCTTTTTAATTAGGTTAATAAACTTGTAGCCAATAAAATAACGCCACGTAGGATATGACATGACACCTATTTATTTTTCTATGTCAAACTTAGCCCCATATATATATTATATATATATATATATATATATATATATATATATATATATATATATATATATATATATATATATATATATATATATATATATATATATATATATATATATATATATATATATATATATATATATATATATATATATATATATATATATATATATATATATATATATATATATATATATATATATATATATATATATATATATATATATATATATATATATAATATATATGGGGCTAAGTTTGACATAGGAAAATAAAATGCGCCATGTCATATCTTATGTGGCATTATATAATTGGCTACAATATATCCTAAAATGTTGAGGCCTCTCATTGGCTACAAGTTTATTATTTTATTTTTGGTAAAGATATTCATAAAATAATCTAACAAAATAAACTAACGAGACATATTTTTTTCCAAAAATCGGTATATTAGACGTATAGGGTTATTCAATTCGTTAGTCATCATGAACCCTAAAATCAGTCATCTTCATCATTCTATGAAGGTTGGTCTTCCATTGATCCTAACACAACATGTATGATGTTTAACATCTCATCCTCGCATTCATGTAATCCAAATCCATAATATGTTTAAAAGATACGTGACTTTTTAATCTATTCTACATCTTTTTCTCCAACTGATTTGATACTCAAACGCTAACTCGGTTCATAAAGTTTTACAAAGTTGTTTCAAGAACAGAATAAATAAATAGTTGTTATGTATGTCTACAGCATTGGTGATTCAATGTTTTGCTCAAAACCCTTAACAAAAAAAAACACAGTAAAAAAATTGTAGGCTCCTTCTTTTCAAAACCTAATGAAACTGCCTTATAGTTTTTAGTTTATGTATGCATATTTCATCTTCTTCTTTGTTTCGTATTATGATTAAATTGTTATAGTTTTTAGTTTATGTATGCATAGATTCTTCTTCTTCTTTGTTTCGTATTATGATTAAATTGTTTCTGTTATTATCTGCATACACACATAAAAACAATACGCCTCTTCCTCTAAAACCCTACTCTCAAATCTGATGTAAGTGTGTTTTTTTTGTTTTTGTTTTGCAGGTTAATCTTCATTGTATTGGTATAAAACACACGTAAACAAAGGTACATGTTTGTTTTGCATCGTGGTTAACTAATTTCAATTATGATTCGATATGATCGAAACCCTATCTTAATATACATATGTTTTTTTATATGTGTTTCAATTTTTCAGGTTAATCTTCATGAAACCCTAATATTAACATACAATCAATAGATCAGCCGAATTCGTAAATTATCAAAAATAGCTTTTATTTAAAAAAGCCTGAAATTTTCTTGATCGATTAATCGGTTCATACCAATCTTTAAATGAATTGCTGTTTGCAAGGTGGAACATGTTTAGTGCAGAAAAAATAATCTATCAAGTTGTGTGGGAATGTTCTTTACCATTAGCAAAAATGCAGATGTACATTCTCATTTCATTTATATCTATTATAACGCAGCTTACTGAAATTCTTGCTGTTTTTGGCGGTGAGCTATACTCTGTATAGCTCAAAAGCCTAAACAAGTAGAACATACTTCATATAACTCGTGTTAGATTATTCCTTCACAGCGAAACTACATTAGTGTTGGGAACCTCCGCCAGGAACCATTGTTCAGTTCAAGATAGGACGTAACATATCCTCTCAATTTCATGTTTCAAATGCTCAGCATTATCCACTTTCTAAGCATTCAATGCAAGAAATTTAAACAATCCTCACTTTAATGGATACAATTCAGGAATCTATGGGGATCGTAAAATCCATGAGTGCAAAGAATAGGTATAAATTTGAGGTATGTTCCTTTAGCAAAAAAATGCTTTGGTAGAAAACATGTTTACAATAGCTTGTCATTTCCAGCTATTGCTTATGGTTATAACTTATATGTAGTTTTGACTATTTGATACAGTATCCATTGCTTATATGCTAGGAATCAAATTATGTCTGATTGACGGTGACTAAAAAAATAAACCAATCAAATAGCAAAATTCACTTCAAAAAGGGAAAAATTAGCGAAGTTCAGCAACAAGAGCAGAGTAGTAATTCCCTACAGCAAGGTGCTGGTACAATGTCACTGCAAGAGATACTCGAATCACCTGCTTATCTCAAGCTATATCTCCAGGTACCTCCATAATATGATTTTTTTAGACCGCCTTTAACATCATCTAAAAAGCAAATGTCCTTTTGAATTGTCATATTTGATTTTGGCTGCAAATGAACTGTCGTTCTTGGAGAAATGTTGGATTGTTTATTTGGTCACAAAGTGTATATAATTTATTTACCCTTCATTTTAGTTTTAAAGTGGTCTTCTGATATAAGTTGAAATTAAGACAAGAGTTTTTTAGCGAGTATATGACAAAATTATTGGCTTTTGATGAAAATTGTATATGGCCATTTATAGATGAAGGGGTGTTGGTTTCTACCATCAGTTTTACCTCACAGATCTGAAACCCATTTGGTTCATCAATTGTAGAGAACGACTTCAAATTCACATACAGGTGAGTTAATGGGGAAAGGTGACCCATGAAGTTGTTCTTGGTTATTTCCCATTTGAAATCCATCAGGCATCACAGCTCCTTGATTGCGTCATACACTTAGCCTAGATTTCTATTATCTTTTGATGTTGTTATTTGTGTATATTTTTACGTTAGTTTTCTTGAGACATTTATACCATAATTTGAGTGAGATCAGGGAACGAAGTAAATCTTCTAGGCATATACCTGAAAAAAGCCAAGTTCTGATGCATATCGATGGGGACGATACAAAGGAAGTTGAATTGTAAGTCATAGCGAGATGTTAACTATTGCTTCTAGGTTAATCAATATAAAGCGAGGGATGCCAATTCATATAATAAAGAATCTTCGTATATGCAATGATTGTCACTCGGTTACAAAACTTCATTGACTTATAATTAGGTTTTATTTGGCTTAGAATTAGCTTTTATTGAAGGTTTTTGCAACGTTAGGAATATGATTGATTTTTGTTAAAGAAACATATGCACAATTTTATTAAACAAGTTTTTTAAAGCTGGCTAGAAACAACAAATAGCTTATTGTATGCTTGCAATATTGAGCATCAGTGTTTGTTAAGTCTAAACGTATGGTCAGTTCTGATGATTAAAAAATATATCTATACTTTTGTTGCAGTTACTTGGTACTTTTTGGTCAAAATTTTGACCAAACTGATATAATCTAAATCAGCAAAAACTTTCTGATGTCATTGGTGAAGGTGATTACACTATACTTTATGTAGAGTACTTAAAATAGTTGCATATAAACATTTTGATACGATGACTATATATCTTATATAACGTTTTTTGCATGTCTTGAAGCTAAGTGGTCTTATTTTCAGTGTTCGAGTGATCGCAGTTCTGCAACTGCAACCCTGAAGAGAAAAGTAAGTTTGATGGTATTTTCATTGAATATAATTTAGCTCTTACAGTTTTTTTAAAATTTTCATTAGGCTATTTTTTGTATAGTTCTTGAATACCAAACCTTATTGTTGGTATATAGTTCAGGGGTTTCCATTAATAGGCTTGGGATTAAATGTATGTTTTGGGTATGATAAGAGGCTAGAGTACTAATAAACTAATTAATTTTCTATTTAAATTATAAACAATGTCCTATGTTGTAAGGATCTTATATCTTAATGCGTTCTGTTTCTGAATTTACGTATACAAATATCCAGGAATGTCAGTTTCTCGCTTTTGAATGACCAATTGAAGCTTTCTCGAATATCCTCTTCTCTTCAAGAACTATAGGTAGCAACATTAGTTTTTGATTGACATATAAATAAATACTTATACGCTCACCTCACCGTGACTTTTATAATGTCCGCAAAGTTGATACTCATGTTCACCATTCTGCGTGCATGAATAAAAAAATATCTGTTGAGATTCATAAAGTCCAAGTTAAGAAAAGAACATGATGAGGCAATGTGTTGATCAGTCATTCATATTTTTTTAAATTGAATTCTGGTAGGGTAAGTCACAATAATAACAACAATGCTTTAAATTACTAGATAGGTATGTGTTTCTGATGATTATGCATTGGACATTTATCTATAAATCTCTGTAGTAGTATCAGCCAATATTATACTTCCAGGGACACGTAAGTTTACCCTTCACACCACTACCTGAAAATTTTACTTATATGCTAATAATTATCGGCGTTACTAAAACTAGGACATGATACAGGTTCATGATATATTCTTAGTCAACGTCCAAGAATTTATGCTTCAACTTTATGATTTTATTTATATTTATTCAAATAATGTTAAGTGTGTTTTGATGTATACTTGGATATCATAAGGCTCTGTATGCCTAGACATGGACAGGAAATAGATGATATATAACAGTAGTTCATCTATAACTAACACTCACATATTGGTAATTTGAATTTGATGATCTTCCTACAACTGCATTAGAAGTTTTAACCGCAAGCAAATTTCATGATATAGGCTAGCATTCTTCTAGCCGTCAACGCATAGGTGAAATAACCTTTGTCATGCATGTGATAAAGCATGTATAGGAAAAGAGCAGTTGCTATTAATGATCCACTGATTAGAAATAGACCATGCAACCTTTTAAAGTTTAGAATTTTTCGTGAAGACACATAATCGTTTGATTGTGGGTTATGCCAATTATAATCAACCAAACTAAAGTCCTGGCCATCTTCATCTATTTTGGCAATCTGTCTTGAGATCTGAGACCAAGGGTGAACCTATACGCATTAGATGATTGTTGGCTTGTTTTGGGATTTAAAGACTTGGTATAGGACTTGACTTTAAATGAGAGATTAGTTTTGAATGTTGATAGGGCTATTTTTCGAGCTTTGGGTAAACTGAATAATAAGATTTTTGTGATGACTAAAGTCAGTTTTGCTTTATGATCGTTTTAAATTGCTACAAATTGGATTGTATATCCACTTAATAATTATTGACGAGTTTTAAGATTTCTATATAGGCTTTTAAGTTTATCGCTCGGACGATGACACTAAACGTTCAGTTTGATATTTATTATTAGAGATTACTTTAGAACTTTGATTGAGTTATTATTTATCATATGACAATTAAAGATTTAAGTGAACAAGCCTTAAGAAGTATGATTTGTTGTTGTATTTTAGAAAAAAATGAGGCTGAGTATCAAGGATTTTTCTCCTTGTCAGGTTATCGGGTTAAATCGAGTTTTGATTTTGAAAATATGATCCGTAAGCCGACCCGATAAGATATCGGGTTATCGGGTTCGGGTTTTATCGAGTTTGGGTTATATCAAGTCGGGTCTAATTGAGTTCGCGTTGATCTGACAATAATATCAATTTTGTCTCTTAAAAGTAATTCTAGAAATCTTTTCTAATGCATCTGTAGCAATAGTTATTCCAAAACAACAAAAGAGTCAATATCTTAAAAGCTGTATACAAACTATATTTATGTATGCTATCGCTAAGTAATCAGAATCGTATTTGAAAACTTCCAAATTACAATGTATGCTAAATTTGCCAGTCAAGGTATAATATTATCATAATCGTAACTGATGCAAGCCATAGCTATATCTACTCGATCAGCCATAAAAATATGCAATATATACACAATGTTTTATTATCAGAACTACCCAACATGTCTTAAACAATGTATTCTCATATAATCTAAAGCTTTAAATACAATCAAATTATGCTTTTCCAAAATATCTACATTTTAATCTTTTATTATTATCAAATAAAGACACATAAAAGGGATATTGTGAATCACAGTACGCATCTATTATTTAGTCAATAAAAGGTTGCATTATATTATCGGGTTATTGGGTTCGGGCTCAATTAACCCGATAAACTTTTTCAACGCGACTAAATCCGACCCGACAAGTTTTATCGGGTTCGAGTCAAGTTAACCCGACTCTAATGACACCTCTACTTGTGATCAGTTAGTTGTAATATACCAATATTTTATATTTTCAAAGATAATGGTTTTTATTAATTTCGAGTTTAAAGAATAAACATCTCGAAACTTTTTGACTAGTTTCAATTACAATTTTTAGTCATCTACCTATTATAAATAACATAAGTTTGATCGACCCAAATACAAGTTAATGCGTAGTCAATTTTGATAAGATCGTGACGTCTTCAAAAAATATAAGTCCACCAAATACACCACAAAAATAAGAAACCACCAAGTTAGGTCCCATGGCCAAAATTAAACTTTTAATTAGGATATATAAAAATGATATTATTTGTATGAAATTTTATTCTTTTATTTTAATCAATACAAATTTTAGATCACACAAATAGGTATACGATCCATATAAAAAGAGCTTGAAGAGCTTCCTTACATATGCACTACTAAAAAATCAACGTTTTTATACTATATAATACATGACATCTACTTACTTAAAATTTTGTTTGCTAATAAGATAAATAACTATTTAAGTCTATAACTTTTCTTTACTAAAACATATTGAAAATAAAAATAGACAAATTAAATCCACATCTTTTGTCTACTAAAAAAAGAGTTTCAAAGTTTTACAATTTTTCTTACTAAATATTAAGTAAGAATACACTTTTAGTGATTCCTCTATTACTTATTTTTTTAGTAAGATTTGATAAAAATAACTCTTTTTAGTAAAATCTTTTTTAGATTTTGTAATAATAATTTCAAACAAACATAATATAATAAACTTGAGAAAATTCCGTAACCATTTTTAGTAATAGAAAATTAAATCAAGACATGCCAGAAAGAAAACCTAAGACAATAAAAATGAGACGGAAATAGTAATGTTTATTATATCTTCTTAACAAAGACACTATTTTCACAGGGGTAGTGTCTCACTGTCAACTAATATAAATGACCGACAAATATTGTTTACAAAACAATATACAAACCTAAACCCAACAAATTATATTTATACAACCAAAGATTCACATGGGATTAACACGTTTGTTGAGTACACAAAGACCTAATAATATCAAAGATTACATATCATTTAACAACAAGCCCTCCGAAATAACAATAAAATAACGACCCCACCCTTTGGGAGGGTTACGACGCTAGATATTACCCTCAAATCTAATTATATCACCAGTTACATTAATTCAGATACTATTAATTCACACCAGATATATAACAGTTACATTAGATATCATACTTCTGGGCGCAAAGTCTAAGGCAATGTAGGATTATATCACCTATGCTCACTTGTTTTCCATAGTTTCTTTCTGAAACATTCGTCTCATATAAGCCACAGTTAAGATATCCATTTTTCAGTAGGGATTTGATAAAGAAGTTGCTAAAGAATAATACAAAATCAGCTGACTATATACGGGGAACTTTTTATCTACTCATGCGCACAGATTTATACTTTTAATTGCTTTCTTCTTTCTTTATTGCTAAGGCCCTGATGAGGGTCCATTTACTCATCATTTTATACCCATAAAGCCCGGTAAAATGACCAAAAACACTAAAATAGGCTTAATTATATTGCAAACATGTTTGTTTTGTGTTTTATGTATTTTAGGTACAAAAGGATTGAAAACGGAGCAAAGACGGACATTTTTGGATCGACTCGACGACGCTTGTGCATTTGATCAAGATAAAGACGAAGTCAAAGTCACCCCAGGATACGGCAATGGAATGAGCACGAAAAATCGATCCTGAGCTTATATTGTTATTTTGTGGACCAACCCGCACCGGTTTATCGGGACGGGTCGGCCCGTATTAATATTATTATCAAGCATTTAACCAATTCCAAATAATAAAACCCCTCCAGCCCATCTGTTTTGTGCACTCAATTTCGAATGGGCCAAGTACCAACACCCAAGCCCGAAATAAAATCATACTTGGGCCTTTTGTTATATTAACCGATATTTACAAGAAACATTAGGGTTTCTTCTCTTTACCACACTTCTTGTCAGCCATCATCTCTCTATCTAATCTCTAACCATACGCAACCTTCATCTCATCCATTTTGTACTTCACAAAAGGTCAAACACCAAAGATCTTACCTCACCTTACCCCACCCACGTGATTTTAAACGAACCAAGACAAAAATATATGACGTGAAGACAGAGATTTCTTGCGAGTACAAGAAGGATGACGATTTATGATGAACACCCACGTGATGAAGACAAGAAGACAAAGACCCAAGATTCGTTTTTGCCTATAAAAGAGGGATGAACCAAGAAGAGAAGGGATGTCTTTATTTTTCAAGTAGGAGTAGTTTAATTTAGTGTTTTTTATTATTTAAAAATTCTGTCATTTTAATTATTTGTATTTAATTCGAATTTTCTTCAATGCAAGTAACAGTTTCTGTTTAATTTTATGTCAATTCGGTTTTGAAAAAGAAGTTGTTTACTGTTTTTATTATTTGGTAAATCGAAAAAAGTAGTTATAACTGTATTCAAAAAGTTCAATTTATTTTGAGGGACATTTATTTTAAGTGTTTAAGTTTGATTCTCCTTTCAAAAAAAAATGTGTTAACTGTTCAAATTTGTCATTCTCATTTAGATTCGAAAAAAAATTGTTAGTTCTTTAATTTGTAATCACAAGTTTCTTTATTAATTTAAATGTTGGTTATTTATTTGAAAGTGTCTAATTTTGTATGAATTTTTGAATCTAAAAAAATTGGGTTTAGTTGTTTACTCTTTGGATTATACACAAAGAAAGGGAAAAGTATTTCTTGGTATTGCTGGCAATTGTTCGACGGAAACAAACCAAAAAAAAGGAGAGTTTCTTTGTCCTACTTTTCTACGATCCGGGTATTATTGGTTGTTTAAGTTTTATGTGGACTGATGATATAATCTTGGGATTGAATGTGTTCTAATGATTCTTTGTATTTGATTTGTCTCAAAGGTACAAGTTCTTAATTTTTTTATTTTACTACTAGTAATTTTTTTTATAATAATATGTTGTTTTATGTTGTTGTTTAGTTTTTTTTTTTAACTGTTATTGACTTATTATTTGTTGTTCATTATTGTTGTTGTATTCGTTGTTTCAATATGTCAATTATGTTCTTGATTAATGTTGTTGTAGTAGTAGATGTTATGTTGCATTAGTCTACATAGTCCTGATGTTACAAGATCTTGGTTAGTAAACAAAGACTAAAAAATTGGTTTTGACATAATACGGATGTTACATGATATTTGGTTTCAAACAAGTAAACATGGTGTTGTTGTTAACTGTTGGTCATATAGGACAAACAAAAAAAAAAGTAACAAAAAAATTTGTTTCAAAAAAAGGATGTCACGTAGGGGCTCGAACCCGTGACCTTTAGCTGCATAACTAACAAGTTAATTGCAACGATCTTACTCTGCTCTAACCGACTTTCATGTCATGACTTTGGTTCAAAACACTAATATAGGTTAATTAGTTTCCTTAATTAGTTTAAGTTAGTTAGTAATTATCATCTATTTACTTTTACAAAATTTCATTTAATCCGTTTTGTTTATGCTTTAAATGTTATGATTTTTTTAGTTGCATTGAAAAGTTGGTTCTATTTTTAAAATAGATTTTATTTACGTTAGTTAATTTTATAAATTTTGCAAAGTAAAGTTAATTAAATAAGATTTTAATTTAGAATTGAATTTTAATAGTTTAAAGTTATAATTTAGATTTATAAAAATATTTTAGAAATTAAAATTAGTTGTCTATTTTATTTTATAGTTTTAAACTGTGTTATCTTTTTATTACTTCAATTTACGTTTCATTTACGTGTTTAATTTAGTTTAATTTTCGTTTATTATAATCGTATTGTGTAGAAATAGATAGCACCTCAAAACTCTTGTTGTTCAAGCATCCAAAAGTCAAACCAATAACGTAACCGTCAATTTCATACTTCGTTGGGACACGACCCGGGTGATCACTTTCCCGGTATATATATATATATTATATTATTTTGTGAGTTTTGATTTATAATTCTTTTTCCTAAAGGAATTGTTTGTCGAGTCACTTACTTTACAATATATTATTATATATATATAGTATACTTTACATCAAATTTTTGGCGCCGCTTGCCGGGGAAGTGTGTTGCGACAATATCGTTACGGTTTGACGATTAGTGACTTGGAGATCCTTCATCGTGAAGTTATTATTTTGTTTGTGAATATTTAAAAAAAATACAAAAATATTTTTCTTTTCTTTTTATTATATATATAAGAAAAAAAAATAGAAAAATCAAAAAAAAAAAAAAAAAAAAAAAAAAAAAAAAAAACTCTTCTTTTTCTTCTAAATCATTTAATTCTCTTCTTAACCCTCTTATCGTTTAATTCTTATGTCGACGTTTGTCCGATGCGTAGGGTGTGGAGAACCGTTATACGATTTTTCACCTTGTCGATGGTGTACTTGTGAACGGTGTGGCAATGATCTTTGTGGTGGACATTGTTTTCTTTGCAATTCTAGAAACGGATATTCTTCCGATAATCCTCCCGATCATTCTTCTCCACCTCCACAACCCGCTCGTTTGCCATACTCGTGTGCGCATTGTGGAAACAATTACCATTTTAGTATCGATTGTCCATCTCATCCCTCGTTTAACTATGAGCAAGAACCGGGGTGCAATTATGACTACAATGGAAATAATTATCCACAAAATTCACCGAGTTTTTCACAACAATATCCTTGTTGTGAAAAGTGTGGGGGCCCTCATGATAGTTATTTATGTCAGCCGACAAATTTTAATGAGGCAAATCCTTGCTATGATTCCGGTTATGACCATTTTGAGCCCCCACATCATCCCGTCATTCATCATCAATCCCTTGCTTCTGAAAATGAGCTTAATGAACATGAGCTATTCATTCACGAATTAGTTCAACAAAAAATGAAAAAATATAATAAAACAAGTAATGAAGCTTTGCTAGATAGAGATAACGTTATGACCTCTACGAAAACATTTTTAAAGAAGTTTAATCGTTTTTCTTTTAGAAAGCCAAAGGTTTTATTGATAGCTTGGGATAGATTTTTTGAGATTAAGCATACATTTGGAGAAAAGCAACAACAAGAGTTGCTTCGAAAACTTCTCAAGGATGTAGAAAATGTTAAGGAGGAGTTAGCAGAATATATTAATGCTCCGAATTTCAACCGTCCTGCCTTATACCATGATGATGATGACGAGGATTATACCATTGCAATCACACCCGAGGAGCCCGTTGACTCTCTCATAATGGAGGATGAGCATCTTGACACTATTCCGGCAACGGAATCGGACAAATTCATAAAGTCTAGTGTTGAAGACCTTGTCCTAATCCCAAGTGAGCCCAAGGGTATTCTCGACAATTTGTGTGATGTGCCTATTTGTGATCATCCTCCGCCTCTTGACATTTCAAAAGATCAATTTGAGATTTTCTCTGATTCTAACGATGTTTCTATTTCGAGTGAGGACGATTCTTTCTTTATTGAGAACATCGATTATGTTGAGGCATCACCTCCCCATTACAAGCCCATAAGCTTAGAGGAGGTGAAATATTTTGACCCTAAAGGGGGTGAAATCGAGGATGTTGGGCTTCGTGAAAAATTATCGAAGATTAATGTTTTAATTGCTAAAATCGAGGCACTAAATGCCGATTTTCATGAGCCCGTCTATGAGAAGTTCACGGATGAACTTACTCTTCTTCATCCATTTCCACCGGGAAATGAGATTGATTTTGATGATACCACATTTGAGAGATTCACTCTTGAATCTACTCCATTTGTTCCATCTCTACCGGGAGATGTCGACTACCATCTTAATGATCCCGATTATGATCAATTCACATGTGATCCGGATCCTTTTAAGAATTGTGGTATGACCATTCTTGATCCCGAGCTCGATAAATTCACTTTTGATATTTCTCTCGTCGACTCGGTGATCATTCATGATATTGCTATTCCCACCCTTCCACCCGTTGAGAATAGTGATCATCTATCTTCTCCTGTGATGAGTTTAGTTTCCATTCTCAAGGGGTTCACCGATGAACCGCCTTTCGAAGAGAATGATGACTTTTACAAACTCGTTATCCGGACCTTTCTTCCATTTATTACTTATTCTCCACCATATCTTCTCTCCTCCGGGAATGAGGATACCATTTTTGACCCCGGCATATCCATGTATCATTTTTATTCTCTTGAGTCGGGTGTATCTCATCGGAGTGGAACTTTCGTGAAATTCAACGTTTATCCAAACTTCTTGAATGAAAGTCCGATGGAGATTTGTTTTCCACTTGCTTCCCCATGACCATTGAATTCGGGGCGAGTCAAGCTAACGACTCGTTAATAAACAAGCGCTTCTCGGGAGGCAACCCGATGGTCTTTTCTTCTTCTTGGTTTTTGCTAACACTAAGTGTGGGGGAGATGCCTCTTCCATTGTTTGTTGCCATGTGTTTGCTCTATGTTTTCAGATTCCCGTGATCGAGATGATTGAAGCGCCCGTTTTCAATCCGGCCGCCCAATATCCTATCTTGTTTACTAACGTTTATCTAGGGATATCTTATAATCTTTTTTTTGTGAAAAAAGCTTTTCGTTCCCACACTTGGCTAGTAGTGTTACCTTTTTACGTTCTATAGTGTCAGCTCTGGTCGGTGCTTTGAATATTGAGGGCAATATTCAATTCTAAGTGTGGGGGGGGAAATTCTAGCCGAATTTGATCACATTTGTACCTACTAGTACCCTAGCACCCCCGTTTTGACCAATTTTTTTTATTTTTATTAAATAAAAAGAAGTCCTTTGCACATTTTATTAGTATTTTTGTGTCTAGGTTTAATTTTGACCCGATCGGGCGTGTTGAGCCCTTAGCTTTGTTCCTTAACTATTTTAGGCTAAGTCTCTTTATTGAGGACGAGAAATGATAGAGTCGATTATAAGTTACTATGCTAAACGTAGAGTATTCGTATTCTTTCAAAAACTCATGTGTTTTAGTTGTGTGCTTTTTCTCCCAACGCTTGTATATAAATAAATTGTTAATAATTAGTGTTTTAGCGGTTTGATCATTATTGTTGATTTTTAACTAATTCTAGTAGTTTCCGTGTAATTAAATTGGGAAGACATTTAAGGTTCGCCAGCGTTACAGATTTGAAATATTGGCACCCCAATAAAGCTTAAATAATTTTTTTTAGTCATTCACAAAAAATAGCAAAAATTCTAAGCTCAAAAGGCTAAAATCGATGTGAAATATAAGTGAATGGCTTAAAAAAATTATCCATAAGCTCTTAATAAATCCAATTTTGGACATATCGTCTTGCTAATAAAACCACCGATAATGAGGCGGATAATAAAAGGCAAGGCAAGACCGAAGCTAATAAAACCACCGATAATGAGGCGGATAATAAAAGGCTAAGGTAATACGTGATAATAAAACTTCCGATGATGAGGAGGATAATAAAAGTCATGGTCAATAAGTCAAATATTCAAATCCGTTATAAAACCGTGTTTATCGATCTTTCTTGTTAACTTAATTTTTTGACACCGTTACTATTAGGAAAGGTTACTAATTGATGGTTTTTAGTTGCACTGTTATAACTCTATTTTTGGACCTAATCTCTTATCAAAATAAGTCAAATATGAATCCTCGTGATCCATGACAAAAATAAAATCTAGAGATAACAATTAGGAATAAGGGAGTTTAAGTATCATGATTAACGCATATGAGTAGTGTTAGCATTACTAACTTGTAAAAGATAATGATCTCGTTTCACGCTTAGTTTGGGGCGGGTGAAAATCGGGGACGATGAATGAACCTTAGTAGTTTAAATTTTTTTGTCTTATCTATTTAAATTTTGAATAAGAGTCGAAGCGGGGTATACTTTTGATCCTTTCATTACTTTATATGATCGGATTGCTAGGGACTAGCAATTGATAGTGTGGGGGGATGATGAGGGTCCATTTACTCATCATTTTATACCCATAAAGCCCGGTAAAATGACCAAAAACACTAAAATAGGCTTAATTATATTGCAAACATGTTTGTTTTGTGTTTTATGTATTTTAGGTACAAAAGGATTGAAAACGGAGCAAAGACGGACATTTTTGGATCGACTCGACGACGCTTGTGCATTTGATCAAGATAAAGACGAAGTCAAAGTCACCCCAGGATACGGCAATGGAATGAGCACGAAAAATCGATCCTGAGCTTATATTGTTATTTTGTGGACCAACCCGCACCGGTTTATCGGGACGGGTCGGCCCGTATTAATATTATTATCAAGCATTTAACCAATTCCAAATAATAAAACCCCTCCAGCCCATCTGTTTTGTGCACTCAATTTCGAATGGGCCAAGTACCAACACCCAAGCCCGAAATAAAATCATACTTGGGCCTTTTGTTATATTAACCGATATTTACAAGAAACATTAGGGTTTCTTCTCTTTACCACACTTCTTGTCAGCCATCATCTCTCTATCTAATCTCTAACCATACGCAACCTTCATCTCATCCATTTTGTACTTCACAAAAGGTCAAACACCAAAGATCTTACCTCACCTTACCCCACCCACGTGATTTTAAACGAACCAAGACAAAAATATATGACGTGAAGACAGAGATTTCTTGCGAGTACAAGAAGGATGACGATTTATGATGAACACCCACGTGATGAAGACAAGAAGACAAAGACCCAAGATTCGTTTTTGCCTATAAAAGAGGGATGAACCAAGAAGAGAAGGGATGTCTTTATTTTTCAAGTAGGAGTAGTTTAATTTAGTGTTTTTTATTATTTAAAAATTCTGTCATTTTAATTATTTGTATTTAATTCGAATTTTCTTCAATGCAAGTAACAGTTTCTGTTTAATTTTATGTCAATTCGGTTTTGAAAAAGAAGTTGTTTACTGTTTTTATTATTTGGTAAATCGAAAAAAGTAGTTATAACTGTATTCAAAAAGTTCAATTTATTTTGAGGGACATTTATTTTAAGTGTTTAAGTTTGATTCTCCTTTCAAAAAAAAATGTGTTAACTGTTCAAATTTGTCATTCTCATTTAGATTCGAAAAAAAATTGTTAGTTCTTTAATTTGTAATCACAAGTTTCTTTATTAATTTAAATGTTGGTTATTTATTTGAAAGTGTCTAATTTTGTATGAATTTTTGAATCTAAAAAAATTGGGTTTAGTTGTTTACTCTTTGGATTATACACAAAGAAAGGGAAAAGTATTTCTTGGTATTGCTGGCAATTGTTCGACGGAAACAAACCAAAAAAAAGGAGAGTTTCTTTGTCCTACTTTTCTACGATCCGGGTATTATTGGTTGTTTAAGTTTTATGTGGACTGATGATATAATCTTGGGATTGAATGTGTTCTAATGATTCTTTGTATTTGATTTGTCTCAAAGGTACAAGTTCTTAATTTTTTTATTTTACTACTAGTAATTTTTTTTATAATAATATGTTGTTTTATGTTGTTGTTTAGTTTTTTTTTTTAACTGTTATTGACTTATTATTTGTTGTTCATTATTGTTGTTGTATTCGTTGTTTCAATATGTCAATTATGTTCTTGATTAATGTTGTTGTAGTAGTAGATGTTATGTTGCATTAGTCTACATAGTCCTGATGTTACAAGATCTTGGTTAGTAAACAAAGACTAAAAAATTGGTTTTGACATAATACGGATGTTACATGATATTTGGTTTCAAACAAGTAAACATGGTGTTGTTGTTAACTGTTGGTCATATAGGACAAACAAAAAAAAAAGTAACAAAAAAATTTGTTTCAAAAAAAGGATGTCACGTAGGGGCTCGAACCCGTGACCTTTAGCTGCATAACTAACAAGTTAATTGCAACGATCTTACTCTGCTCTAACCGACTTTCATGTCATGACTTTGGTTCAAAACACTAATATAGGTTAATTAGTTTCCTTAATTAGTTTAAGTTAGTTAGTAATTATCATCTATTTACTTTTACAAAATTTCATTTAATCCGTTTTGTTTATGCTTTAAATGTTATGATTTTTTTAGTTGCATTGAAAAGTTGGTTCTATTTTTAAAATAGATTTTATTTACGTTAGTTAATTTTATAAATTTTGCAAAGTAAAGTTAATTAAATAAGATTTTAATTTAGAATTGAATTTTAATAGTTTAAAGTTATAATTTAGATTTATAAAAATATTTTAGAAATTAAAATTAGTTGTCTATTTTATTTTATAGTTTTAAACTGTGTTATCTTTTTATTACTTCAATTTACGTTTCATTTACGTGTTTAATTTAGTTTAATTTTCGTTTATTATAATCGTATTGTGTAGAAATAGATAGCACCTCAAAACTCTTGTTGTTCAAGCATCCAAAAGTCAAACCAATAACGTAACCGTCAATTTCATACTTCGTTGGGACACGACCCGGGTGATCACTTTCCCGGTATATATATATATATTATATTATTTTGTGAGTTTTGATTTATAATTCTTTTTCCTAAAGGAATTGTTTGTTGAGTCACTTACTTTACAATATATTATTATATATATATAGTATACTTTACATCAGGCCCCATTCCTATTTTTGTTACAATGATTGCAGCTTATTTTTCTTCCAAGAAAGCCTGAAAGAACGCAAACTTTGTTACTTGCTTCCACACGCTAGGTCTACTTATAGTTATTCAATGTAAACACTAACCAAAGTTAGGATCCTTACAAATAAACACACATCTCTTTATTTATGTACATCGAACGATTAATATGAGACAAAACACGTCTGTTAGATTTCGTTGCTCCTTACCAACACCAGATTCTTTCTCGCCCAAAGTAAAGACAATTATACTTACACAAATATAAGAACCATTAGAACAGACAACAAACATTCTTTCTACCAAGATTTATTTATGAACTGAACCCGTTCATTTAGTGAGCCAAGCTCAAACACTATCAAATGATGGTCCTCTTATAACAATACGATATTCTCACAAGACAATTATTCTTACTCTCAGCAGTCTAACAAATAAAATATAGGAACGAAGATTCTATGTGTACACAAATAGAGCAATCGTTATAACAGATTGACAAACGTTGTTTTAAAAAAGATTTACGAACAGAACCCGCCCGTTGGGCGGGTTCCGCAACTAGTATATATATATATATATATATATATATATATATATATATATATATATATATATATATATATATATATATATATATATATATATATATATATATATATATATATATATATATATATATATATATATATATATATATATATATATATATATATATATATATATATATATATACTAGTGACAAAACCCGTCCGATGGACGGGTATGACTTCTGGTTGTCATTTATCTTTTTTTTATTTGGTAAAACTAATGTAGATAAATTTGAACCATTCATTGTTGAAAAAATATTAATTGACGTAGTAAATAATGAATGACGACAATTATGTTAAACACAAAAGGTAAATATTAAAAAGCAAATGAAAGTGTTCATGTAGCTTATGAAAAAATAAAGTGAGTCGTAAGTGTAATTGTGACAACACTTGCAAACAATTGAGCGAATGAATTAAAAAAAAGAGATTTCACTCATCTTGGTTTATCGCGTCTTATCACGTTTTAAATTCTTGTCATATGTGAAATGACACAACTTTATGTTGACGTTTTAAAAATATTTTTTTTCGTTTACTCAAAAGAATTTATGAGCTCCGCCATTGGTTTGTATTTTTATTTATTTAGATAATTGTGGTTCTTTAATTGTATACATTTTGTTATACGTAGTAGCATTCTTAGGTGGCTTGCTTGTGTTTACTATATTAGTAAATAACATATCTTTTATTTAGTGAAAGTTCTACACGGTAGAATATCAAAGACGTTAATATTATGTAATGGTATTATAGACTTTTATATTTCTTTTATTTAGTCTTAGGATAAACCAAATTAATTATTTGTTACTAAATTTTGTATAAGTTATTATAGTTGGTGTATTTTCATGTTTTATTATTACTTGAAAAAGTATTATTTTTTATTTTTAATATTGTCTTGACAACGTGTAATAATGGTTGTTATGTTTTGATTTATATGATAAAGTGTGTACACTTCGCGCTGCCTATGGAGTATTGTTGTCTACGGAGGCTCAGCTTCAACGACTCTAAGTTATCGAAAGAGGTAGTCGTTCTAGGATTAATCGACTCATAATGTCAAATCGAAAATCTAAGTATACCAAAAAAACTTGTGTTGTTGTGTATAGGTAATTTTGAAGAAATGTTGGTTCTATTTGTATATATTTATTTTCTTAATGCATCTTATTATTTTGTGTTAATAATAACATAATTAATATTTAGTTGTATTTTTTGGTTTGTTTGATAATAATATTTTTTGTTTACACATAAAGTGAATAATAAAAAGAAAATTATTAGACATGTTTTTTAAAGTTGGGAGGATAATTTCTCCTATTTTTTAAATCACGAGTTAAATCATTAGTGACGGAAAATAATATATTCAAATATATATAGGATATTATCAATCATTATGGTAAAATGTATACACGAAAGCAACATCAACTTTTAATTATTATTTATATTTTTTTGTTTTTGTGAACATTAGTTTAAAAAGTTTATATTCTATAAATATTTTGTTATGCGTTGTAGTAATATTTGTCAATTTGATTGTATTTACTGTACTATTTAGCATATTTTATTGTTTTTGAAGTAAATGTATATAATTTGTATTAAGTTTATTGGAAATTATAGATGAAAAAGAACACTTTTACATTAAGTAATAAAAAAAAGAAATTATTATTTTTTAAGTTTTGTTGTAAAACTTTTCCTTTTGTGAAAAAAGATATTTGAAAAACTTGTGTATCAAAAGATGTACATTTTCTTTATACTTTAAAGAAATATATCTAAGTTGTGAAGCTCTCTCGGATTTTTACTTGTTTTTAAGCTGATTTTTACTTGTTTTTAAGCTGATTCCGGTCATTATATTAAACCATTTATAAACCAGCGGATTGGATAGAGAAAAATCGGATTTAAAAAACTGGTTTTCTTTCTTTTTTTTTCCTTTTTTTTAGAACGGCAAATGTTAGTGGTTAGTGGGTCGAGTCGTGCAATAATCCAAGCGGAAGAATGTCTTCTTCGAACCCTCGCCTAGTTATGTTAGACTTCTTATCCGTTTCGCCTGAAAGGCCCTTGGCAGGTCTTGAACCTAGGACCTCCAGGAATCCTCCCCCAAAGAAACCACTTAGTGAAACCTTGGTGGCCAACTGAGCTAAACCAATTGGTTAAACCCGGGCTTTTTCCGGATCGGATCATGAACCGGTTTTTTTCTCCACCGCTATTAACATGTAACCCAATGTTTTTCAACCATATACGCAACCCAGTTAACCATAAATCTCGCTAGCCGCAAACCTTGTTTTCTAAAATTTTTATGTATGTGAATTGTATTTGCTGAATGATGACAATCAAATGGTATAAAATAGATGCAAGCGTTATAAGTTTATGACAATGATACATAATAGATGAAGTAGCAAAAGCAATAGGTAATAAATACACAATATTCTTATGAACATACATGATTACAATATTAAAAGTGAATTATAGATGATCACAACATTAAATACGTGGAGAAGCTACCATGTCATTTTCTTTTTTTTTTTTGCTCACAACCTATGTCTTGTTTGGTTCTGAACTCTAGATGAAGAATATACAAAAATAAGAATCTAGAAGGTTTCGTAATAAGTTCATGCATTGTCAGTAGTCACAATAATAATAATAATATCACAGGGTAAACCAAAAATAAAATCCAACCTTAAAAATAACACAACATCCAATACAACACAACATGTCATACGCCAAAATCTGGTACAAAATAACACGCACCACTAATATCTTCAAATGGTTATAAAATGATCGTCTATTAGTTCCTCTTATGTGCTATCAAATAGATTGACAATTATCATAATACTGGATTCTAGAATAAATACACACAGAGTATAATTTTTACCTTTAACATATCCGGATTGGGTTCATTCCTCCAAGCACCAGACATAAGCCTAGCATAGTAGAAATTAATATCTGTATCAAAACAATGCTTAAAATATTTTGATACAATGCAATAAGACAATACCATAAAAAATGGAGCATTCCCCGAATTTGGCTATAAAACAATATCATAAGCATTCCACTCGTCTTGACAACTTGCAACTCATTAGACCAGTCCAGATCCACCTATTAGCTACACATTTCTCTTCACATTCCTCGACTCTTCACCAAGGAATACACGCTGAATGTCACTACCAATTCTTGGAAAATATGTCATGCTCATGAAGTATACTTTGGAACCAATTCACTTGTGGTAATTACGTTTTTTGGAATAGTTTCGGAACCAATTCACAACTCCAACTTTCTCAAGATCTGCAGAAATTATCTACACATAGATTAGTATACATTTTTAGTAATGTCTTCACAGCAATGTTGTTTGGCAGTCTTCACTAACAATATGCGCTCAATGTCACTGCCAATTCTCGGAGAATCTATCATGGTCATGACAGATATTTTAGAACCAAGTCACCTATAGTAGTTTCTATATATATTTCTGAGCTAAAGTACATGTAATGCTAGTATATTAGCAATATATATTATTTTGGTAGAAATGGGTAGAACATTTTGTAATATTTGGCACCTATAAATGAAGTGATTCAGACACACGAACGAATATTATATTAAGAAAACAAATGATCAATGTGTGACATATCCCAAAAGAATACAAAAATACTATTCTCCAAAACCCAAAATTTATAATGTTGTGTGAAGTAAAATGAAATTGCTTTATAATCAAAAAGGTCAAAGGAAATTTCTTTGTTTAAAGATAAACTATAGTATTTGGAATTACGACTAAATTGCTTATCCCAAACACTTCATATTGTTCTGATAACTATTAGTCATTGTGCGAATTATGTTTAAAACGAAACAACCCAAAGAAAATATATTAGTAGTTGCAAAAATTTGGAAATCTCTTAAGAAGCTTAATCAGTAGTAATATATATAGTCTAAGGTTAGGTTAAGAACTTGGTTACTTGCCCCAACAAACCTGTGTCCACATTTTTAGAAGCTATAAATAATTTTCCTACTGCAGAAGTAATACAAAATGGTCATATGCATAAAGAAGATGATTGTTAATACAATAACTTCCATTATTTCTATTGAAATAAATTATGGTATGATAATGATTGAAACAATATTACATATATTAGGAATCATCGGGTTTAATCAAGTAATGATAGCTATTGAACACTCCTAGAAATATCAGTCAAGCATAATCCATGTATTGGTCTCAGCTGACTTCTGGTTTGTTAAAGATTCATAAAGCAATTAATACGTATCATCAAAAGGGAAAGCAAACTTGGGGTGAGTTGTTTGATGTACTTAGCAAAAAATTGTTTTTTATAAGAAGGGTATTTTTGTGACCCAAAAGCTTAGAGCATCGGCAATGCCAACACTCTAACCCAAAGGCCACAAGAAAGGTTGCTCCTGTATTATTTTTGTAATATCTGAATATCTTAAAAACCTACAAAAAAATTCAAATGATCAAAACCATTAAAAAGTAGTTAACTTTTTACCTGAGATCTAAAAGTGTCAACAATATCAGTAACCCTGATAGCTTGATCGTCAACACCCACGTCTTTGCCACATTTGGCAGAATGGTTTGCACAGATGTACACATCCAGCCGTTCCCTGAACAACCCATTGTATATGTATAAGATCATAACACCAATCAATACCATGAGAAAGGTCAAAGGTTCAAAATTGTATGAAACTTTTTACAGTGACGAAATTATAAGGAAACTAAAATTTATAAAGTCGTCACTGGAATGGTAAAATCTGCACTTGTTATGGGAGTGGCTGACATGGCATACAGGTAAGACTTATCTATCAAGTAGCCAAAGAAAAGAAAGTTCAAATGGCTACCTCATTATATATTTCTAAATTAAATATGAGACACAAAGGAGAAATTCATGACTTTGAGTCAAAAAATATAGCCAAAAGGAGCCTAATATCATATGCACCTTTCTCATAAGTTGCATTGACATATTCTGAAAAACAATCCTTACCTGCATTGGTGGACCTTTTGGCAAATACAATCACTTAATCACCACATCCCATTCTTTTAAGTCTGAGTCGAACAAATCCAAGAAGACAAATCTGCCGCTCAAGATGAACTAAATGTTATTTGTATAATGAAAAACACAGGCAAGCAAACTATGTAGTGTAAACTTTCTAGCCAGGGTAAGTTGAAGATATCGTTAAAAAGTTATAAAAATAGATTAGCTGATACGATTAGAAGCGTTAATACCGCAAGTTGGTGTTACGTATCTGACACAATAATAACAATAATAAGTCAATTGAAGCAAATAAAAGTGCCCTCTGTCCAGTTTTTCCAACATATCTACATAACCAAGTTATGAAAAAAGTTACTCCGTAGTTGCTAATTCTTATATGTCTAACTTTAAATAAATAACATGAAGCTTACTCTAAAAGTTGAGATTTTGCATATAACTCTAAATGCTTAGTTAAGTTTAAGCCGATACGCAATAATGAGCTCACAGTCGATAACTTGGCATGACCAAGCCTCGAATGTATATGAGCTTATATAGCAAAAAAAAGTTTAAGTTTTATGCAGCCCTACACAAACTTCATCATTAACTTGCTAATTAAATTAGTTGAAACCATGGTCGCTTTCGTGTAGTTGTACATTCATAAATCACCTTTACTTGATGACAAAGAGATTATAACATTGATCACTCTAACTAACAGATGTAGGTAGAAAAGTGAGAGACAATTGATGATCGAAAAGCAAAGACCATCATTTTCATGTGATCATCAGGCATATATTTTGGACAGTTAGATTCTTGGAACAATTTTCTTATTAAGATATATTAACTAAAATTTATCGGATAAAGCACATACTCCAGACCACCTTTGACCCAACCCCACATTCATAAAACTCAGATACTTTACCATGTTTGCTCTCTGCAGTGAGATATAATCCATGTTTGCTCCATGTTGTTCCTGATGTGGCGCTGAGCTTCCTGATTCTAACTTTTCATTTTAATTTTCCTTCTTTAACCTTGCTGATAAAAGTTTTAAACATTCATAATTTAACTTTTTGAATGATCAGATTCACCTGCATGAGCATACATAAATTCTCTAACATGTGATTTACATGATCAACAACATTCTTACTTATATATGCTTATTTCTCATAAAAAAATTCTTCAAAGCTTTAGAAAAGATGAAATTTCCAAAAGAGGTTATAACATGTACCGTAGTTGATAGATTGCATAGTCAAAGTGGGTATTTTTAGTAAGAGCATGTAATCTTGTAAAATTTATCATCAGATTTTGTATCAAATAGATAGCTCCAAAAGGAGTTTTGAGACATAAACGTTTTTTAAGAGAAAAACGCACTAACAATGATACTGAGACCTGGTTTAGTCAACATGATATCAGATGCACCTCGAGCTGCATTAGTTCACACTATCTCCTGTCATTCCACAAATATGCTTCATCTCCTTTACTTTCTTCAAATTTAAAACTTATTTAACGTAGGTGCAAAAATACTCCTTTTGACCTGTAACAAACCTTACCAAGGAAGACTCCAGCAAAACCATCAGCCTTCTCGATAAGCTCCTCAATTGGCCGTTTCTTGAATGATTGGGATTTCAATATTCAAAGTGTTTTAGCTGTGTGTTTAAGACTTCCTAAGCAAAAAATAAGAAGTTCGAATCTGATAATAGAATGTGGCATTGTGACTTAACTTCGTGTTAAATTTGACTCAATTTTGATGTCAAACATTTATACTATACTTCTTCAAAGTGGATTATTTAAACATTAACTGATTCAGTATTATGGGAAATGAGTTTTGACGTTATCTGAATACACCCAACCCAAGTTAAATTCAAGAACTTACAGGCAAAAACATTGATAGATCACGTATACTGCCTTTAGAAGAAGTACAGTAATCCATGGTTCAGAAATAAAAGATAGATAGCCCCCTCATAACAGAACCCACCCAAAATAATTAAATTTAAAAAGAAAAAGCAAATCTACTGAATAACGCTTACCTGAGTGATCCCTAAAAGAAAAAAAAAGCATTTTTCCATAACCACTGTAGTTGTCTGACAAAGCAATAATCTCGTCTCCATAATAGACCTAATGTGTCAAACTTTCGAAGCTACGCTAGATACCAACGTGTCATATACTAACATGTCTTTTGAAATATCAAACTACTTATTAAAATACTAACTTGGTTTAAGAGAACCGGGAATGCAATTCAAGAATTTTATGACAAAAGTAATGGTAAGTAATGAGCGATTGAATCCTATCACTATGACTATCAAACAAACTAATCAGGTAAAAAGAAAAGCAATTTCCATGTATAAATAGATATAATCAAGAAACATGATAACAACGGGTAAGTAATTGTTTCATAAAATCATATTCTTTTGACTTCAAGTCATGATACATAACATGAATGACTAATGGTAATAGAGTTTACAGCTGCAAACTTACATGGAAAACGAATATGTTCTCATTGTAGTTGACAACATGGCCTGATAGAGTTGCATGTTGTACATGTTCGTCTAATAGAGTTGCATGTTGTACATATTCAGTGTGCCGACATGCCCACTGATGATAAAATATGTCAATTTTTGTAGCATGGCTACGAAATTACAGAAATTGTGGCAACCTCTATACATTTAAACTATACATGGGTCAATCAGGCAATGAGTTATTTAGTTGTATCCAAACAATGTCATTATTGTAATTATATAACTTCTGTTATCACGTAGTACACTTGTTATTTATAAATGTTAGTAGAGTAGTTTTTGCGTGGAAAAAGTGTGTTTCAGGTCGTTGTGAACATGTTGACTCAAATGAATAGTCACCAGTTCTCGAACACATAATCCACCAATGTTTTATAACTTGGGTTGACACGTCTATTGAACCTTGAACCTCACGAAAATATGGTTTTGAGGAAGACAATAATTTGAAAATCTTTAGAATATTGGTATACATAAAGCAAAGAAAAATTACCTCTCGATAACCTCTTTTATGGTACTCTTTTTGTATGAATGTCATTAACTTGCTATTCG